>JAAMPD010002806.1:0-12910 GCA_025266255.1 Trissolcus basalis
ATTTGTATATAAAATACTTTGACTTATGTAAATTTATAAAGAAATTTTTATTTACTAATTTAAAACATTCTAAATCTAGTCATATATAATAAATTTATATAAATCTATTTTTATATAACTTTATATTTATATATGAATTATATATGGCTGGATCCATATATAACTAATATAAATATATCATTTTTTATTTATATATAAAATACTTATGAAATTTATAAAAAAAAATTTTATTTACTACGTTAAAACATTCTAAATCTGTTCATATATAAATTTATATAAATCTATTTTCATGTAACTTGATATTTATATATGACTATATATGGACTTGTATGGTTGGGTTTATATTCAACTAACAGAAATATATCAGAAATATGTACAAACAATATTTCAATTTCGTCATTTTTTTCTAAGCCCAAACGACAATTTGTGTTTTTTTTTGTCAGATTCATTTTTGTTGAAAAAACACAGTACTATAGCTGGATTAAATAATTCAGCTGGTGCGTTAAATTGTGAAAGGCAATTCGACCTGGCAGGTGTCTACAGGAAGATGGCGCTCATAAAAATGTCTTCCCCTTCTCATAAAATTGACGTCCACGATCCAAGTGCCAATAATTTTGCTTCTATCGCTCTTGGGTACCTAAGTCGTTTAACGTCTTAGTTTTAATTTCGTGTTTAAAGGCCCCTGGAAAAAATTTCATCTCTTTTCCTTTTATCGTTATATCCTCCTGCCCTCTGTATAATAATGATAACAAAAAAACAACAACAAAAATGGCAACTAATCTAATGATAACGTATGGACAGAAAACAAATGGAAGTCTATTAACGCAACATTCTCCCGGTATATTCAAAAGCTTGTTCACGCAGCAAATCAATTAATTATCCCGAATCCCGAAAGAGGGAAACATTCGTGAAATTGAATTTCAAAACTCGTTCCTTTTTTTGTGCGCCCTGTTGTACGTTTGGTGGCGCGCGTATTTATTACCACCTCTCTCGGCGTTTTTTTTTTTTGCTGTTCATTCGCTCCAAGATATTATGTTTAATGAGTATTTATGTGTTTGGCCACAACAGGCTGGGAAGATTTATGTGCCGGCTCGCATATTCGAACGCGCCTTTGTTTCTTGCCCGGCTAATCGGCGCCTTCAATGGCGGCTCAATCTCGCTGTCAAATTGAACGATCCAATTCGAGAAAACGTCTCCATTGCGACACACAATGAACGAAAAGAGAAATTGTCCGTCCTACAGAAGCTTTCTTCTCTTCCGGGTCATTGTATCCATGAGAAGGATTCGCACCTGTCGAAAGAGCCCCGAAAAACTACCTCTGTCGTTTCATCAAAAGAACGGAGTAAAAGAAAAGAAACATATACAAAAAAAAAAAAAAAACTCGAACAGAAAGAAAACCAATTTAAAATTTTTTTGTTACTTATGAAATTATATATAACTTCTGCATGGAGTTAGATAAGTTGATCTGTGACACTATATGAGATCGTATATAGGTTTTTGTTATTAGAAATTTATATATGGTTATATATAACCATAAATGCATGTATAAGAAATATATTTAAAAATCAATCTATATGAAATTGTACTGATTTTTTTGATTATGTGATTTCATATATGGTCGTATGGATTTATATATACTCATGTCTGGAGTTATATAAGTTTATATATAGATTTTATAGAATATATCTTAGATTATTGATCTTATAGATATTAAACTCTTATATATGACATTGTATGGAATCATATTTCACTTTTACATATGAAATTATATGTGATCATATATAATTCTCTAGACAGAACTTTATTGGACCGCATGTAATTTTCAAATACGGAGTTTTATCTATATATGAACATATGTAGATATTTTTAACTATATCATGTTACATAGTCATATGGATCCATATATAATTTTTCAATTGGGTCTTATAAATTCTTAACGTGGAGCTATATGGAATCATATGTAACTCTTATACATATCAATCCATACATGAACTGAACGTTGGCTACATATTTCCATATTCATATTCATATGGGTTCATATATAACACATGTACGAAGTCACATAGGCCCTTCATATATAGAGCTATATGGAATCACTCATAACTGTCATATATGAAAAACTATATAAAATTACATACAAGATAAGAAAAATTCAAAAAGGGTTGAAACGAGTTTTATCTTTTCATTTTCAATATACTTGTCAGGCATATTTTCGATTGTCTCGATTTTTTGAACATTTAGCACACGAGGCCAGCAAGCATATTGATCGATGATGCAGGATGAGAAATAATTTATAGGCACTTTGGGATGTTTCTTATTTTTTTGTTCAACTTCGTCGTTGGCGACGTCGAAATTCGTGCCAGAGAAAACGCTCTTGCAATCCCAGCTAGACATAACACGGGGTGATATCAGATTCGGTTTACGACACATGAAACCAAAAGAATGAGATCATGCCATCGACGTCGGCCTTCTTTATTCTCCTGCGCCACTATATCACTCTGATAATTTCGACAACATCCAGATTTTGCACGCAAATAAACGACGCGTTTATGTATCCATTCGGGGCAAACAAATTTTGCAAACAAAAACAAACAACGAAATGGAACATGTGACAAATAAAAAAAAAAAAAATTATACGACAAAAGTGGAACATTTCAAATGAAAAATTTTTAAAGTTTAAAAATAAAAAAAATGAAAGGACAAAAAGTGATAAAAAATGGATGGGTATAAAATATGAAATAAAAAAAAACGTAGACCGATAAAAAGTAGATAAAAATTGAGTTCAATTAGATTGAATTGTTGGGAGGTATAACTGTAACGTGATAGTGACGATAATAATATAATATCACGTAGGATGTATCATCGGGACTCTAGCGTGGAGCGAGTTATTCGTCGCAATATGCAAAGGACAGATGAACTATAGGAGGGGTAACGATATTAAGCGATGCGCTTTGAAATATTAAGGACTAACAATGTAACGTAATAAACTAATGCATCCGTGACTAGCAAACTAGTGACAGGGGACCTTTAATTCGATCAACTGATCGCTTCAGGCATCCTTCTCTTGTTACAAAAACGCAACCTTCCATATCCATGTCTAAACAGTTTATAACTTTTCAAAATCTGCCTTGCCAAATATTTCATCTGATGTAGGTGTATCAATTTATATTACCCATACAATTTTTATTGCCATAAAACTTTGACTGAGGGGGCCACTTCTAAGTGTGATTCAGAAGTGACCACATTTTCTATATATAGTCTCATATACTGATATTAATCGACGGAATATAAATCATATTTGGTTTTTTTATTGTATGGCGCTATGTATGAGGGTTATATGAATTCATATAAAACTCATGTATGAAGTTATTTGGAATTATTTATCAGACTTTTATATATATAAATCTATATATCACTTAAATGTTGGCCACATATTTATATATATGGTCATTATGTACATGCATTAATTTTTTTGAATATAATAACTTTATATATATTCATGTTTATTTGTATTCAACTCGTATATGGAGTTATATATGTTTATATATAATTGTATGTATAATGTTACATAGGATGACATAGAACTTTTTCATATAGAACTATATGAAATCATATCTAACTCCTATATATAAGTGGATCCATATATCAATTAAACACATACCACTATTTTTTCATATATGGTCATATGTTGACTTTTTTTTAATTTTATGACTTTATGTATAATCGTATGGATTCGTATTGAACTTATGAAGAGGGCCATGTATGTTTATATATAATTCTTTATACACAGTTATATAGAATAGATAGAATTGTATGTGGTCATATATTTATAGATTTATATATAACTCAAATGAAGACTCATGTACGTAAGTCATCTTATGTATGGAACTATATATGATCAAATTTAACTCTCGGATCTGTATTGCATCATATATAATCTGATAAATGGACATATTGGATCATACGTACTTTGATGACTGGAATTATATAAAATCGTCCATATATAACTCCATTATATGGAGCTATGTAGGGTCATAAATAACCCTCATATACAGAACCATATATAAAATATTTTACTAGGGTTCTAATAACTCAACCGTGTTGGTTGAAAAAACTATGTTGAAAGACAGGACAAAAAGAAAACTGTGGGTCAAACCGACTGATGGACCTTAAAAGTGTTTTCAGATCCGAGGGAGAACCGTCCGTTGTCTGTCAGTTGTGACACCAAACCTACGACGATCGAAAAATGATATAAAATTCAACAACCTTTATTGAATTATTTCTTCCTTTCATCCTTTCTTGTTCCAGGCTGACAAATTTTATTGTGCAAATAAGTGAAAGAATATTGAAATGAAACAATGTTGATTCACTTGTTCTTTTCTCAAAAACCGAACAAACAAACTAACAAACAAAACCAATAAAACGAAATAAAATCAAGAAAAACAAGTATACAAACAGAAAAACAAAAATGTTCTCTTTGCAATTTGAGAGGAACATTTTTTTTCTCAATTGGGTTTGAAAACCATCTAATTAATCAAAAGAGTGAATTCCTCTTTTCGAGAGCGATTCTTTGGTTGTCATTCACACGACTGGTAATAAAGGCAGGAGTAAAAACAGCGGAGGAACTTTTTTTTTAACCAACCGTGTGAGTACGATCAGGTGAAAAAGTGGGTTGTTTAACGAGATCAAACACAATCGAAAGAGAAATGTCTATGATCTTGAACGGGAGCGTATGATATTTCGCTCTTTTGTTTTGTCGACTTTTTTTGTGCCCGCACATTTTGAATTGAAAAAAAAAAACGAAAAAAAAAAGAAGAGCCGAAAGGGGGAAAAAAGGTGACTCGGTCGCTCAATTTAAAGATATGTGAAAATATTTGAGCTTTGATATAGCTCGTCGCTGCGAGAGAGGTCACTTTGACACTCGATTCCGCGCGATTGCGATAACACGTACGGATCGCTTCTGTGCTAAATTTAAGGGCTGCTCTTTTTTTGTCGTGCGCGGATTTCCATTGTAACTCCAACGGACATTCAATTTTTTGTCCCCATCCCGTCGTCAAAAAAGCAAAAAAGGAAATTGATAGCTTAGTTAATGTTATTATCATTTTCGTTATATTGTAAATTGAACAAAATAATGTCAGAGAAAAGAATTCTATCAAAATTTACTACACAGTGTATGGGGGGACAAATCTAAAATTTGTAAAAAAAATTATCAAAACTTACAGCAAATTTTGATTAATGAGCATACAACATTTCTGAACTGATATGAATTTTTATAATTAATTAACTAATTAATTAATTTACGGTTCAGTAAATTTTCATTCCTGAATTATAATACTATATATAATTGTTTTCTCAGTGTAATTCTAATAAAAAGATCATATATCGTCCATGTATTATCAATATATTAACAATATTCCAAGTAGAAAAGAAAATATAATGACAATATATTGGGCGTATATCAGCCATATAATGGGAATATAATGTTATGAAAACCATATATGAATCATGTATGATTATTATAATGGCAATATATTGTCAATATAATGGCCATACAGAAAACGTATATCGCCATTATAATTTCAATTCAATGAAAATTTTTGAATTTTTCGTTTAGCTATACGGATAAATCACCATATATGGCAATATAAGCTTCATATATTGGCCATATACGTTTTCTATATGCTCATTATATAAATCATATATTAATTATATATTGTCATGATATTTTCCTTTTTACTTGAGATATTATTTTTAGCAAATCATATATTGTTCATATATGACAATAGATTGACAATATATTGACAGCAGATTGATAATATGTTAATAATATATCGTCAATACATGCTCAATACACAACTTTTGAAATAATATATTTTCAATACATGTTTTATGTATGGAACAATATATAATCCTTTGTACTAGGAAAGTTGCAATTTTTTTTGACATTTTCTCATCAATAACCAATATCCAAATTTCAAAATACATAGAGACTTATTTTACAAAATAAAAATAAATTTAAAGAAAATGTTCTTTTCCTGTGCGTAATGAAAAGAAAAAGATGGAAAAAAAAATAAAGTGAAGATCCTCGGCATTTATCGTCAGGGAATTTGTGACGGTCGTTACGCGATAAAATGCGCCGAACGGATCACAAAATATGGCGGTTGTTTTTGTCGTCGGAGCTTTTTGCGATGCCGGCGAAATTCATTAGCCGATAAAACGATGTAAGAATGTTGCGCGTGATTTGAAGCGCGCGGGCGAAATCACGCAGCTCACTTAGCCGGGTCTCGCTTGGAATTCTCAAGGTGCGCGTACATCTCTCCGCCGCGTGCAGCCGTTATAACCAACTCTTGAGAGAGCGCGCGCAAAATTCCTCTCGAGATTTCTGGCTAGATGTAGCGTGCAGATAAATGTCACATAATTAACCGGCAAAGTAATTAATTTCACGCCGAAGCATTCGGAATGCGTAACATTTTCGTAGCCTGGAGACGCCAACCAGCTACCCGGCTAAGTATACGTGATACTCCATTGAAAAGCGAGCCCTTTATCAAATCCACGCTGTAATACCCTTAACCCCTTCCAAAAAACCGAAAAAAAAATCAAAAACAAAGTTCCGCTTCACTAAACAAATTTCTTGTTCAATTTATACATAATTTTTTTTTTTAAATAATTGTTTCAGATCAGTTGTTGATTTTTTAATTTTTATTATTTGATTTTGATTCTAATTCAAGTTTTGATTTCCACACGGACAAAAATATATGTTCAAATATATATGCGGAAGTTATATTTTTCATATAAAGTCTCTAGTGAAAAAGATCATATATTTTCCATATATTATCAATAGATTGACAATATATTATTTTTCATAAAATTATATATTGAAAATATATTGATAATATATTGACCATATATTTTTTAATATTTTTCATATATGGACTGTATATTGGCAATATATTGTCTATGTATGGTCAATATATTGTTCATATATTGTCAATACATTGAAAATACATTGACAATATATGGATATATGTTTTATGTATGGACCTTTTCATTAGGGGTAAAATTATTTTTTCGATAAAATTTATATTAATTTTATATTTATTTTATACAACTTATTGCCGCTTTATAAACGATTTATAAATCACGTATATATTATATATAAACGAATATATTTTAAATATGAAAATATATGTAAAATATATTTTAAAGTATATTTTTGTCCGTGTCGGTTTAAACATTTTGAATTCAATAATTAAAACTATAAATATAACCGAGGCCATTTTTGAATTGTATAATAAAACCAAGACGAATGCGCAAAATTTTGCAGACCCGAGTCGTAACGAAGCCTCCCCCGTGACAAAAATAACGTGCCAGTGTTTACGTTGGCAACAAAAACAAATAGAATCCAAATTTGGCTTACATACTAAACGTGATCGTCCGTTTTCTCGTCCTAATATTACATCTGCCAAGATGGAACGGGTTTTGTCATAAAACGTCACGGTAAAAAAAGGTGAAGACAAAATGGAGTGTAAGAACAAAAAAAAATTAAAATCAATACAGCCAAAGTAGGGTAGGTGAAATTTGGTAATTTTGTTACGGATCGACACGCTAATCGAATTCGCGTGAGTGTACATATATCCATCAATGAAAGTTTTTCTGTCATCGCCGCGTCTCAGGCCATTCATCATGTTGAGAGAATTTTCGCAAGTTTGTCTAGAACTCGAAGCATCTTCAATAACCATTCAACTAACTCGACTAAACATAAACTTCCAACTAGTCAAAGTTGGCCGATATTTGGCGCATTTACCCTTCATCTTCCGTGTAACAACAGCAACAAGCGCCAACGTATCATCATGAAAATCTGCAAGTCAAAACTTGCTGCGTCTATATATTCGCCAGTTGGACTCTACGCTGCTATCTCCGTTTGACAAATCCTTCAATAATGGCGATCCTATGTAAGCATGCATTAGCATGAACACCTATATACATACATATACATGTTCATATTTCATTAATGCGACACTAAAGTGATCGTTTTGGTAAGAGGTCACTGTCGTGTGCTTATGGATGACGAAAATATTAAAAATGTGAAATATAAACGCTATTGAACATGTAAAATAGGTAGAAAACGAAAAAAGAGGGGGAAATAGTTAGAAATTCTTTATATATCAACATTAAAAAGTGAAATTTTCATTGTGGTAAGAAGTTATTGTTGTGTGGTTGTGGAGGACAAAAATATTAAAAGAGTAAAACATAAACGCTATGGAATATGTAAAGCAGGTAAAGAACTAAAAGGAGAGGGGGGAAAGGAAAGGGGAAATAGTCAGAAATTCTTTATATAAACATTAAAAACTAAAATGTTCATTGTAGTAAGAGGTTATTGCTGTTTGGTTGACAAAAAAAATGTTTGAGTGAAACATAAACACTATAAAAAATGTAAAAGAACTGTGGTGGGAGGACAAAAAGAGAGGAGGAGTTAATGTTGAAAAATTTTAAGATATACATGTGACATGAAAATGTTCATTGTGGTAAGAGGTTCCTGTGGAGTCATTGGTTGACGATAAAAAAATTGTAGAGTGGAAGATAAAGAGTTTATAAAATATAAAACAGGTGTGGTGGGGAAAAAGGAGAGGGGGAAAAGATATATATGCAAAACTAAAATGATCATCGTGTGGTAAAGGGGCGAATGTCGTGTGGTTGTGGGTACAGCGAAAAAAATGGTAGAGTGAAAGATAAACGGTATTAAACATGTAAGTCATGTATGGCGGGGAGAGAAAAAAGAGAGGGGACAAGAGAGGGGGTAAAAGGGAGGGAGTAAAGTTGGAAAATCTTGAGCTAGCGAATTGGGTTCATTTCGTAACCGCGGGGTAGCGACGAGTTAAGGGTTAAAGGTCGAGACAATGCGGCCCGGTTGAAAATCGCGAGCCGGGTTGAAGCAAGGAACGCGAAGCAATATGTAAAAAAGGAAGTTGGGATGAAAAAGGCGGAAAAATGTTTTAAGGTTATTGAAAAAAGGCAAGGGTCCGGACAGGAGGGGTGAATTCGAGAGTGACTCGAGATGAAAATCGCGCGGAGGATTATTCAAAGGGTGCGCGAGAGGGTAGCTCAAGAAATGTGACGTAAGAGAGAGAAAGAGACGGCAGGGGGGGGGGTTGTGCGGTTTGGCACGACGAGGCGGAATGTAACACAAAATAACGTGCTTACTGGGAGCGCCGACGACAACGTCAGCGACAAGCTCGCGCGCGCAGACAAGAAAGGGGCGGAGGTCCGCAGGCGAAACCGGAATTAATCTCCAAAATACTTGCAAACAAGCACACACGCGCAATGAGTGGCATTGCGCGGCCAACAAAATATGCCTGGGGAATATAACTTTCAACTTAATTTAGTTGTCACGACCATCGCCTCGGATACACTATATATAATAAATATATAATATACCTATATATCACTTTACTAGAATAAACGAGCTGCTTATGTGTTCAGCCCGGATCTGAGGTTAAGATGGGACGGCTTCAATTAACCTCAAAATCCGACTCTAATCAAGTGTCTGGGGGAGTTAACTATTTTTCCTACAATACACGGAGAGAAGTAAAAACGGGTGACCTGTGTATATACGCACGACTTAGTTGTGTATACGCATGGCTTATCTGTGTGCGTACGAAACTGAGCTTTAACTATCATTTAATTTATGTACCAACCTAATTTTAAATTTTGTTTGATAAATTACATAAATGTAATTTTATTTTTAATTTGAATTATGAATAATGAAATTTTGTGTCAAATTAAAATTATAAAAATTAAAAAGGTAACAATAATATGAGTTAGTTGCAAATTTTGATTTGAATTAGTAAGTTATTTAGTGTTCATGTGGGCTACCACGTAGTCGTAGGTTGCAGGTTCGATTCTCGGTGAGGTCAATTTTTTTTTTTTTTTTTTTTTTTTTGCTAGGTCACTTTTCCTATTCGAAATTTGTATAGATATGATATTTTTGAGCGTTTTTCTTAGCGACCTTATAATTTTTATTTTTTATAATGATTCATTTTCTATAATTTTTTTGTTACCATTAAAAATAGCGATAGTCCCTCATCTCATCTGGTTTCTGATATTAAACAAGTCTTACCTGAAACAAAAAAAGAATCAATTTTATTAATAATAATAAAAATTGTATCATTTATTTCGTATTTTCATCTTTTATTTTTGATAACTTAAAAATCAAAGGATAATTTTCATAACATATCCTTCGAATCTTTAAAAATATCTTTTTTTAGTATATAATAATTTTTCTATTTATTGAAATGGTTGACTTAATTCCAGATCAGATCATTAAAAAAAATTTGGCGATGAAAAATTGAATCAATAGCCAAAATTTGAACAAGAGCGACTTTGGTGTATACGTGGCCATATTTTGCGCGCATCAAAAATATACACCGCATTCGAAAAGTTGGTGGGCCACAAAGATGGGTGTGCCAACCATACAGAAATTCGTAACAAAGTTCAAAGTATCTGAGGCCCGAAGCCAAAAGCCTCTGCCCGCGTTAAAACTTTGCCCGAACTTAGAGCTTCTTAGCGTGACAATCTAATTAACGCAAATTCTCGAACAACCAAAAGAGCCACAAATGCATGCGAGGCATGCTCTCTCAGACAGGTGAATAAGTGTCTCAGTCACACACGCACACACTCCAAGAACCAGGAACAAAAAGCAGCGCGCCATCTTGCGGACAAATAGCTAGTTAGCTGGCTATTAGTCGACGCAGAAAAGAGTGAGAGAGATGGGAGAAAGAAAAAAAACAAAGGAAACGATATGTCTTCTGGGAAGCTGCAGAATTGCCGTGAGGATAACGATGAGTCGTTCATTAAAACGTGAAACGTCGTCGAAGGTTACTTTTTCAGGGATACGCACACTGCTTCCATGAAAATTCTTTCAATCTTCCTTCTCGCTCTCTCTCTTGCTTACATTCGACAAAGAAAATTCATTAAAACTTTATATAAAATATATCAAACGTATAACACAGTATAAACCTAATTAAAAATTTATATATGGGTCCATGAACGGTTCATTTATAGTTATAAATGGCACATGAGATATATATGGACCTATATATATAAATTTTTAATTAGGAATATTCAAATACTCATACGGTTCATTTATGGATACATTTATAAATGGGACGTATGGATACGTATGTCCCCATATATGTTGGATCATATATTTCTCATGTCCCATTTATAAATCCAATTTTAGATTTTTAATTCTATACATTTATATACTTATGTAACCAATTTATGGAAATATTTCTGTAGCATATATGGATACATATATTTACAATATCTGTTGGGTCATATATATCCCAAAGTCCAAATTTGTATACCAAATTTGGACCAAAGTATAATTTTTTCAATTTGGTAAATTCAAATACTTCTGACTCATTTATGAATATATTTATAAGTGGCAGATACCGATATATAAATATCTTATATATAAATTGGGTCATATATTTCTCATGTGCCATTCATGGACCTATATATAAATTTTTTTAATTTGATAAATTCAATATCACTATGACTCATTTATGGATATATTTATATATGATAGATATTGATACATATATGCTCCATATATATTGGATCACATATGTCTTATGGGCCATTTATAGACCTAGAAATAAATTATTTAATTGGGGATAAATTTAAATATTTCTGACTTATTTATGGATATATTTATATATGATAGATATTGATACATATATGCCCCATATATATTCGATCTTATATGTCTCATGGGCCATTTATAGACCTAGAAATAAATTATTTAATTGGGGATAAATTTAAATATATCTGACTTATTTATGGGTACATTTCTGTATGATATATTGATACATACATGCCCCATATATATTGGATCATATTTGTCTTATTTGCCAATTATGGACCAAAAAAAATTTTCAGTTAAATTGACAATATATTTGAAATTTTTCAGGTACATTAAAATCTATGAAGCTTTTGGGGAAGAGCGACACAGATGAGTTGAGAGTTAATTGTGGAGGTGCTAATGGGAAGCTATCTATCGGGCGGGCAATAATTGCTCGGGCACATTGGGTTAGACCGCATGTACGGAGGCGGCACAAGTATCGGCTGGCGCGAGTAAACGCTGTCATTGATGTGAGAGATAGGAGGGACAGAGACGGAAGAAGCCGCGCGCAGTGCAAAATAAACTGGCAGGGGACCCGACTTGGAGGATCTCATGTTGGAGCAGCTGTTGGACGCGAGCGAAAGAGACGGCAGAGGCTCTCTCCTTGCGTCGCTCTAAAAGTTAAGAAGGAGATGACGAAGTGGTTGGTAGCTCTTGCTACTAATTGAACGCAAAGTACCAGTCTCTCGTAAGAGCGGCAGATCGCTTCAAAGACGCTCGATAAAAAGGTACGAGTAACGAACGCTTTGAACGAATTAAAGACTTGCATATTGTGTGTAAGAGCGATGACGCGACCGATGCCAATTATTTGGCGAACCTTTGCCAACAGATTACAAGATTCAGATAGAGAACGACAGCCATCGCACTCGACAACAATTTTTAAATGTGAGAAAAAAATTTAGTTTTTTTGTTTGTTTTTTTTTTTTTTTTTTTTTGTCAAATACCTATGTACTGATGCAATGATATTCTGTGAAATTGTATCTGTGAGTGAAAGCTGATTTGTTTCAGTGTTTCAATTTTATTTGGTGTTTTAGATATGGTGACCTTGAACGTCCTGTTATGATGACTTGGTTTGTAAACAAAACACTTTTTTTTATCTAAACGTAATATTCGAAACATTTTGTGTGTTTTGAACAATTTTTTTGATGTGTGTGAACTTTGACTTTGGGGACTTTGAAGTCAGAGACACTTTTTGTACAAAACATACTTTAGTGTTTGTGAAAC
>JAAMPD010002808.1:0-12903 GCA_025266255.1 Trissolcus basalis
AAACTTGTACATAAAACTACACCACTACCCCAGCAACATCATGACGAATGAATTTTCTTATAACGCGCTGTAATTCGCATAGTTTGTCAAATAGTTTTCAGTTGTCATCAGTTACTCTTCTATTTGACGTTTGTAAAATACGATTCCTGAATTCATTTTAATTCGATAACAAAAGATGACCGACAATTAAATGAATTGATTTTTTAAGTTAAAAATTTTGTATCTAAAAACAAGCGCTAGATTTAAATTTTACTTCGAGCTATTTTGTACAATCATTGTTTTATTGTTATGAAATCGAACTTTTTCGAATTTTGATTTTTGATGGTTGTTCATCCGTGATTTGTAACAAGATGCCGAGAATGAAAATAAATATTTATGAGTAATTCCATACGAAATCAGCATGGTATGCAATGGGCCGATTTTTAATAAAAAAACTGATGTCATTTTCGGATTCCTCATATAAAAATTAGCCTAAATACAAATTTTCAGATTTTTCTATCCATTATAATGGCTTGGGCAATGAAAATGACGTTTCATCGATTTTTAGCTTGTCGCTAAAACATCGCTATTTACTTGTTTAAAAGTATAAGTGTCGTACATGATTTTTATTGGAAATTTATCGTAGAATTCGAAAATGTTATCAAAAATTGAAAATTATGTTACTGATACGAAAAAAACGCTATTTTTCATTTTTGTTGAACATGGATTTTACCCATGAAATCAGAAAAAATGAATTTTTACACATCGAAAGTTGTTTCCCCAAAAAAATTTGTTCATAAACTTAAAGTTCAACTATTTAAGAAGAGATTTGGTGCATAATAGTGTAAAAATATTTATATACTCGATTTGAACAAACGCGTTAAAGAAAAAGCGACAAAATGCTGATTTCGTATGGAATTACCCTTATATAAAATCGAAGCAAATCCTGTTAGACTATTATTATTATCTTATTATGAATATGAATATTTATGAATTCCAAATTAATTTGAATTGTCTCATGAAAACCGACCTTGTAAATACATTTAAAATATGTAAAATATATGTTTTCAAGTTCTGTCATTCTTCAAAATTCATCAATGAGCCTTGAAAGATCTGACGATCTCACGGCAAAATCGTGACCGGTTTAAAAAAACGATTCGCCCTGGCAATGACATAGTTTACAAAACAATTGAATCATTCAAATGAACTAGCTGTGACGATAACAGAATTTTTGGCAACAATCAGTCTAATTTTTAACTTACTTTTGAAAAACCAAAAAACAACAAAAATTACAAATTGCCCCCTAATCAATTTTCAATATAATATAAGTGATTAATAAATCAATCAATTAATTACATGAATCGCACTTAATTGTAATCTGACCACGGTTTATAAAAGTTCATAATGTGTGATGACACTTGAATAATAACAATATAAACAGCAGCTCCTGAATAACTGTTTTTCTGCGAAGATAATATACTCTAGTTGTATTTGTTCGACGGTTGGTCGGCTGATTGATTATTTATCAGTATCGCGTCGTAATCAGTGCAATGACACGAAGAATTTTAATACTCTAGACAGAAAAAATGCGTTTTGTTAGATGAACGGAAAGTGTTCATCTTTATTTTTAAACAATTACAAAAGTGGCACCCAGTGAAAGTTGCAACTTTCTGAAAACAAGTTTTAGAACGGCGCGATTTCAAACATCAGTTTAAAAAATTGTATTTCTATTTTGTTATTTCAATCATTGAAACTTTCTCAAATGAACGTTCAAAGATATTGAACATTCAAAATTTAAGAATTAATGCCTCTAATTCTTGCAAATTAAAATTATTTTTAACTTCTGTGCTCAATCAGGGATTTGTAATTTAAATCCTTACATCACCTTGCCGAAAATCAAAGTCGCTTTTCATTGTCTAAATACCCGCATAACAAATTATCTCTATCTACAGAGACGTGAGATTAAAAGTTTTTCCAATACCTTGATACAACAAATAGCGGTTCAGATATAAAAAGCACGCGCTCGCCCCTCACTCTCTGTATGCGACCGGTTGTTTGATTGTAAGTATCTACTGTTGTTATACATGGTATGACAAAACTTTAATCTCAATTCTTCTATTTTTTCGTACTCCAATATTTTACATTCTTGTTTCACTTTAGATCTGCCAACATGTTACGTCCGTTGATACTTTTAACAGTGGCTTTTTTGGTCTCCGCTGAAAAGGCTACTTTCCATGACTACAAAGTTTTTCGAATTCTCCCACAGTCGAAGTTCCAGCTAAATGTGTTGCAATCACTTGAACGTGAAAATAGGGTAACATTTCTAAAACCAAAATTTTTATCAAAATTAAAAAAAAATTGTTTCATAAAACCAAAACATTTATATTTTTGAAAAGTATTAATAAAATAAAGTGAAATTTGGTTTCATTTTTTTCCATCTAAAAAGTATGATTAATTTTTTTCTATTANGTTTTTAGTACTTGTTCTGGTCCGGTCCATCAGATGTGAACAGAACCGTCGACCTGATGGTGTCACCATCAGAGATGTCCTCGTTCGAAGATTATATGACAAAGTTCAATTTCAAGTACGAAACCTACATCCAAAACGTACAAGAGTTGATTGACAACGAGAACCCGAACGTGCATAAAAAAAGTGACACATACTCATTTGACCGGTACTACAAATTGGACGAGATGTACAACCAACTTGAAGTGCTCCAAAGTCAGTTCTCCAGCAAGATCAAAATTGTAGTCGCTGGTACCTCCTATGAGAAGCGCCAAATCAAGGGAGTGAAATTGTCTTACGGACCAAACAAACCGGTCGTATTCATTGAGGGTGGAATCCACGCCAGAGAATGGATCAGTCCAGCTACTGTCATGTACCTGCTCCATGAATTCCTTACTAGTAAGGATCCAGAAATCAGAGCTCTGGCTGAAGCTTATGATTGGTACATGTTCCCCTCTACAAATCCCGATGGATATGTATTTACTCATGATGAAGTACGACTTTTCAACTTGAAAAAAAAAAAGTTTTGCAAAATGTTACAAGTTTTGTTTGAAATGTTATGTTGATTTTTCATTTTAGTTCCGTCTCTGGAGAAAAACCAGAACCCCATACGGAACCTGCCGAGGAGCTGATCCCAACAGGAATTGGGGCTACATGTGGATGCGTAAGTTTGTTTGCGCAAATTTTGGCATTGTTTAACTACGAAGATAAATATATATATATATATATATTTTTTTCGCTAATCAGATGAAGACTCGATTAAAGATTAAGCTTGGAGATTAATCTGTCCAACTATTGTCAAGTCAGGGGACTGATTATGTTTCAGAATTTATTATCAGTCATGATAAAATACAGATTATTATAGTCTGCGTTCAAAACTGTTAAACGCGTTAAAAGAATTAATGCTTATTAATTTTAATCCCTTTTGATTTCGTTGTTATTTTGTATTTAGACGGAGGTGCCAGTAGCTATCCATGCTCTGAAACTTATGCTGGGTCCCACGAATTCTCTGATGTTGAAACGAAATCACTCGCTCAATTTTTGCACACAATCAAGGACGATATGTTCGCATACATCTCCTTCCACAGTTACTCTCAGCTTTTGCTCTTCCCTTATGGTCATACTAGGCAACACCTAGACAACTACAATGAACTGGTACAGTTTTCTGAAAACCAACAATTATGATTTTATTTGATTAACTTCAAAAAGACAATTTCAACTTTTACCTACTTTAAGATTGATTACATGAAAAGTATATAATATTTTTTTAATGTTTAGTATGACATTGGTACCAAAACCATCCAGGCATTGTCGAAACGATATGGAACTAAATATGTTACTGGAAACATTGCTGAGACCATCTGTAAGTGCTAATTAAATCCAATTTAAACGAAATAATGTCCTCAAGTATGAAATTTAGTGTACTTACTTTATAATATTGCTGGATAATTGCAGACATTGCTAGTGGAAGTTCTGTTGATTACGTAAAAGGAACATTCAAAACTCCAATTGCTTACACTTATGAATTGCGGGATACTGGAAGACACGGTTTCATGCTGCCAGCAGATCAGATTGTTCCCAATGGACAGGAAGTAATGGATTCCTTCATCACTTTATTCAAGGAAGCGAAAAAATACGGATACCCAAAGAAACATTGAAAAAAAAGACATTTTCATGACTGCAGTTTGACACTTTTGTTAAACAGTTCACTAGACAAACAAAAATTACAAGATAGATTTTGTAAATACACTTGATATCTTATAAATACAAATGTCAATTAAAAAAAAACATAAAAAGTAAATCTGTTTCGATTATATTTAATTTTTATCCGAGAATTACCCTTTTAAACTTATTCAATGAAAGGAAAGAAAAAAGCTTGTTTAGAAACACGAAGTACGTTTTCATTTATTCAAAATAAATTATTCTTTTACATCGAAAAAAAAATTAACTAAATTTGCGTCTTTTAAAAAATAATACAATTTATTATCCGCTTGTAACAATAGATGATAATGATTGACCAAAAAACTGGTCCCTAAGTGTACACAATTTATCCTCAAAAACAAATTGCAATAAGTACTTCTTTCATTTCAAACTTTACAGCAAAGTTTCGCAAGTTTGGAAATATCCCAGCTGTTATGTGAAAATGACGTGTACAGATGAAATAAATTATATAAATACAAATTTGGCAGATGCAAAAACGGAACAATGATAAACATGGAAAACGAAACAAAACTTTTTTTTTTCTGTCTTACAACTTGTAACATTCAAGTAACATACTTTTATCCAAATAAATAAAAAATAAAAACTAGATATTCTGCGAGAATCATTTTTTGTCGGTAATTGTGGTTTTTTTGTCAATTCTTTTGTTCAGTAACACTGCTCTTTTACTTCGCAGATTTTAATGTCGTTCTACCTCATTCGTTCCTATGCCTGAGTGGGCCATGCGGCGAGGACGATGATACCAAGGGCGTACTCGTACTTTTGGCAAGAGGCGTAGATACCTGACGGTTTAGAGATGACTTCTTCGATGAATTCTGTACGTTCTCCTTTCCTTTACTATACACGACGCGCTTTTCGTTACTTTTCAGGTGTTCGGCACCTTTGTTTTTTAATTCTAGTTCCTACAACAAGAAACAAAATGTCATTTTGATATCATTCAAACTTAGAAGTATAATATATTGTGCAAAGTTCACGACTCCCAAAAATGTTCTTGTTTCAATTGGAACAACAAAATGAAAAAGTTTCATAAAAATAAGACAGAACTTTCGTAAACAAATTTTTATTGAACTTTTAGAATCAATCCGATATCAAACAATTACAATAAAGAAACTATTCAGTAATTATCACAAAGTAATAACAATCTCAATCACAATATTTTGTTTTTGGCAATTCTAAATTCGTATTTGTTTTTAAATATAATAATTGGTGTTTAAACGACCGTTAAATAAATTGTACAGTGGCCGGGACAAATTCAGCCACTTCCAGAAGAACATTGTTGCAAGTGCCACGCTAACGAACAAACAAACCTGCTTCAGGCGCAGTATTTCAGATTGCTGGGAACAAATTTTGTCTTTCAGTTGGGTTACGTGCTTCACCCTTTGTTTCATGTTGTGGTGGCCAAGTATTTCGGTGTACTTTTCCGATATCTCTTGGTACTCCGCTTTGAAACGTTCGCAAGATTCTGACAGCGTTTCCACTTGCCTGTAAAATTAATGTTGATTTGAAAAAATCTATATTTTAATTGTTTTAAAATTAATCATTATATTTTTCAATTCTTACTCTTCAAGTTTCAATCGGTGGTTGACTTCTTTCTCAAGACTGTCTTTCAACAATTGCTCATTTTTCTCACATTTCAGTTTCTCACTTTCCAAAATTGCATATTCGTTCTAAAATTAAAATTATTTCGTGATTAATGTTTCCAACAATACAGAATTTTAAAACAGACAAAAAGTATTATAAAACAATTTTTACCTGCAAAATAGATATCGATTGTTGCATTCCTTCAACACATTCTGCCAGAGAAGAAATTTTTTTGTTTGCCTGAAAAAATATTTATTTAAAAATTAAAATTTTGTATAAAATTATAAAAATTCGACCATCAGATGAATAGATTACCTGCAAAATTTCATTTTTATATTGATTTGCAATTGTGGATTCATAACTGCCATGCTCTTCGCGTTCATTGAGGGTTTTTTCAAGCTTGCTGTTAACCAACTCCAATTTTGATACTTGGATTTCCATCTCATCATTTCTCTCCTCCAGTTTCACGAGCATCTCTTGCGCATCTTTCATCTTCACCGTCATTTGTTCCAGCTGATGTTTAAGCTAAAAAAGATGCTCGATTCAAACTGAATCTTAACTATCAAATTTTCACAAGGTTTGTCTGAAAGTCATACCTCTTTGTTTTGTACATTTTTCTGTCGGCATTCTTCCTCAAGTCTTTGCACCTCTTTGCCAATTATTTGTTTCAGGCTTTCAATTTTCTTCTCAAACGTGGCTCTCATGGACTCGATGTCTGCCAAATTATTAATCTCAATCTGGTCGATGTGATTTCTTTTGGATTCAAGCTGATCAATCAGCGAGAACACCTGATCGTTTGTCAATTTTGAGTTATTGTGCATTGCATTTAACAGATCACGATGTTCGTGCATGCACATCTCAGTATTTTTCAGTTCGCGTTGAAGTCTCTCTACTTCCGCATCGCTCTGAGCGAGTCTTTGCACCAGGGCGTTTATGGTCGCTTGATTTTCAGTCATCACAACTTCGAATCTGAAAAACATTTTAAGAATAAAATTATAATTTTCAATATAACGTGACTATTATTAGCAACAAACAAAAAAGGCACCTTCGTCTTCTGGCTACCATCTCGGCAGACTCATTTCGAATTTTGTCTTTCAAAGATCTTAATTCTTCTTTCTTTTCTGCTAATTCTGTCTCTACTCTGTCCAATTCAGCCTGAAGACTTTGACTGA
Source organism: Trissolcus basalis (assembly GCA_025266255.1). Lineage (NCBI taxonomy): Eukaryota > Metazoa > Arthropoda > Insecta > Hymenoptera > Scelionidae > Trissolcus > Trissolcus basalis. The sequence goes on from JAAMPD010002808.1 coordinate 6,957, forward strand.
AGCTTTCCTAAAATGTCACAATTTGTTAAAAATGTTCAACTAAAAAAATCCATTATTCAAGACCAAATTTTACATATTGCTGAATTGAATTAAAAAATGTATTTCAAAAGTGTTAAGACTGGTTTTATTACTTGTGTTTCAGCGGTTGTTTTTAATTCCTCAAGAGCGGAAGTAAGCCAATTAATTTCCGTATCCTTCTCCGATAATTTTTTCTCCAAAGCTTCCTTTTCGCTCTCGGTTTTCTTCAAGCAAGCAGTATATTTGTCTGCGGTCGTGCGCATCTCTTCGCTAGCAGTATTGCGAGCTTCCTGAACCATGACGTTCACCTGAAAGATAATCATTTCCGGTTACATTAAAGCCAGCAACTTAATTTATCCTGCAAACCACAACTCGGTCTTCTTTGCAAATTTATTTACATTATTCAGTGTTTACCTTTGAGTCAGTTTCTGCAATAATTTTCTTTACTTTTTCCTCACTTTCGTTGCGACACGCTGCCAAAGTCTCCCTCGTCACGGCTTCGGCATTTTTGATCATTTTGTCAGCATGCTTTTTCACTTCTTCTACTTTGATTGACATCGACTTTTTCACATCTGACAATTCTTTTTCTCGCGTCAAGTACTTCTGTTTGTTTTTATGTTTAAAACATTTCAATCATTTTTACAAGTTTATATTGTAAATTAAGTTTCAAGCGTTAAAGCAGAAGCGGAAAGAAAAGTAAAAAAGCAGGATAGAGTAGAAGGTAAAGCGTGGAAGAATATTGACAAAAAAGAGAAGATACTTTTATTGAAATAAATACAAAATATAATGTAAACGTGCTCGCAAAGTGAAATAAATTATAGACTCAAAAATAAGAAACAATAAATAAAAATATAAAGCAAGCATAATTAAGCTATTCAAATAAATATACACATTTTTTTAGTTTTACGTTATTTCGAATAGGAAACAAAGATAAAAATAGTAATAGGAAAGCAAGTAAATAGATTCATACATCTTCGAGTTCCATTTTTTCTTGTTCCATCTTGGCCATCAATTCTGATTGCTTGATTTTAATCTTTTCAACCTCTTTGAATTGGGCCTTCATGTCCCCGATCAGGGCGAGCAAATCCTTCTCATTTTCCTGGGCTGTCGCAAGCAGTTGTTTGGTCTGTGAATAAATAATTTCGCAAAGTTTTATTCCGTATAATACAAGATATATGAAAATTCAATTGAACATCTATAATAATAATAAATCATACATCTTTCAGTTCTTTCTTCAGCACTTCCAAATCAGTTGAGATATTGCGTAAATTTTTTGTAAGTTCTTGGTTGGTGTGGGATTCGAATTCAACCCGCTGACGCAGTTCTTCATTATCCTTATAAAGATATTCGGTATCCAACGCCGAGTCAACCATGTAAGTTTTTACAAAATTGGAACACTTTAACAGTGATTTCAGCATGGTCTTCATACTGCTAATTGTAATTTCTGCCGCTTGATTGAGAGGAAACTTATCATCGTTTTCAAACGATTCAGTCTCAAACGTTTCAATCTCGCTATTCAGTTTTTCTAACTGTAAACAACATACAATAATATAAAAATAAATCATTCCTTCAACAACTTAATAAAATTAATCTAAACGACAGACGTTCGATATTTACCTCGCTATGTGACTTGTCAACTTCGGTAAAGTTGATTGCATCACACTTTTGCGACAAAACCAAACACTTCTGAGACAAAGCCAGATACTTTTGAAGCTCCAGGAAGTGCTGCTGTATTTCCGCAACCAGGACGTTCAACACTTCGTTGGTTTTGCTTTCTGTCGATTTCAGATGATCAACTTGTTTTCGAGATTCAACCAGCTCATTTTCAAACTCAAGTAATTTCGATACGCAACTGTTTTGGTTCTGTTTCAAATCAGCCACATTATCTAATACCAGCTCATCTTGAGACTGAAACACAAATTTCAATTTTATCAATCATTTATAATCAAAATTCAAATAGATAAACATAAATTAAAAAAAATTAAACAAAAAATACCTGCGAATCATTTTCTTTGTCTTAAGTTCAAATTCCTCTTTTTAAGCTGCTCAAGCTGTCTGATCTGCTCTTCGCGCTCATCTATCAATTTTTGTTTATTTGCACACTCCGCTTTGTACTGTTCCAACTGTGCCTCCAACTCTTTTCTCAGTTTCTCATGCTCCTCAATCGTTTTCTGTTTATTCGCACAATCAACCTTGAGATCTGAGATCTTGTATGTGGCATTGTGAATGCTCAAAATTTTAGATGTTATTTTCGGTGACTTCGGTGACTTGTGAAGCTTCACTTTAGTGGCGCTCATGAACTGAGGTTTCACGATCACCCGCTTCTTAATCGACAGCTGGGCCTGTAAGCCGAAAACCAAACACTTAATCATCCAACGTTTTTTTTTTTTTTTTTTTTTTTTTTTTTTTCGGTCAAAAAAACCTTTATGGTTGGAGTATCAAAATATCATATCAAACAAAAGGTGACGAATTTTCGTTTACTTTGTTAACAACTTGACTGCTGCTAGCTTTGCTGGCAGTTGAAACGTGACTCTCGGTAGACTTATTACTGCAGACACTTTTGTTATCAGGAAACCTCTCTTTTTTCTCCAAAACAATGCCCTTGACTTTGCTGTCGAATTTAGGGTCATAAGCACCTGGAGGCGGTGCTTCACCTGGAAAAACATCACCGAGTCAAACATTTGGAAACATTTTAAAATGCGCATTTTCGTTGATAAACAATAACAAATTAAAATATTTCGATGAAAATTGTGTTTTTTTTTTTCGGTAAAAATGGTTGTACAAAAATGATACAATGAATGCAAAAGTTGAATGCGACGAATAAAATGAGGTCATAAGTTTGGGACGAAATAAAGAAAACGGTTGAAATGCTTTCTTCGTTGCAATCTACAGGTTTAAAAGGTGGGTATGTTTCTGTATTGGTTAACGTCGGTGTAGGTATAAGTGAAGAGGTCTCGAAAATATATATCAGGGGGCAGATGGTTCTGACGCAACGAGGGATGTCACCAAGGGGTCGCCGAATTACCAGATGCATTCACGTTACGACGCCCTATACCGTCCCCTTTAAAAAGTCCCCCTTTCCAAGCTAACATCTTGGGAGAAAGCACACAAGAACTTTGCATTTCATTAACACGTGCAACTTGCACAAAATTAAACATCAACAAACCTTGCACGTTCCAAAAAATTCAACCTTTTTTTACATTTAATAAAAAAAATTGTCATGATTTTAATGGGAAAAATATTTTTTCCAATAGGTAAATTCAAGTTGAATGAAATATGTGCAAATTTTTTAAACTGATTTTTGTAGTTAGTAAATAAAATAAATAATAGAAAAGGACGAGACAGAAAAAGTGATAAGGTGAATTCGAGTTTCTGAAATGAGAATTTGTAAAAGTGATGGACATCGTGGTTTGAAAAATAAAACAAAGGTCAGTGAGCGATAACAAACATGCATGTTTTGGAAAGGATATACTTACTGCCTCGCTCATTGAAGCGTTGGATTTTAGCCTTCGAAAACGACATTTCAGTGTTGAATATAAAAAAACTTTGAAAAAAGACCTAAAAATGAGAGTCAATATTAATTTTTGTTTAATTTGAAAAAAAAATAGAAATTGAACTTAAAAACGATCGTTTGAAAAACATAAACAAGTTTTAACCTTTTAACTTTGACACTTTTGAACTTGTTTTATTTAACCGTTAAAACAAAATTTCGCGCGAAAAAAAAGTTGGTTTATAAATTAAACGATAAACACGGAACCTCCCGTTGCAGACATTAAGGCTGCCTGCGGATATCAGCCAGCCTTCGACGCTCGCTCACTGCACGATTGAACTTGACTGAATCCTTGAAATTACTATTCACGCGGCTCAACGTTTTTTCCCTCCTGCGAGCGCCAAACCGGGCGGCTTGCAGCTTGCACGAATTCAAAACGACGGTTATGCTGCGCGTACCTTACCAAAAAACAAATGACACGCGCAGAAACGTCTGCAGCGGTCGAGAGTCCTGCAACTTTTTCGTTTCGGCATAAAACTCATATGATAGGTATACATAAAATTAAAGAAAAATCAACCAAATAAAAGACAAGAAATATTTTTGATTTGTTCATTTTACTATTCAAACGTTTTGAACGTAAACATTGAACTTTTAAAAAATACTGAAGGCCAAGAAAGGATAATGCTAATAACCTGTAAAACTTTTATTGTTGTTTTTATCATTATTTATTTGTATATAAAATGTGATTTTATAAATATTTGTATGTCAAATTTGGTATTTGGATTATGGAAATAACAAACTAAACATAGTTCAAGGCCAAATGGTAAAATTTAACAGTGATAATAGATCAGAAAGCAACATGAATACAATATATACATTTTTTTATCTAAAAAATGTATTATTTTAATAACAATAAGATGAATTTTGAAAAAATGACAATTCAAAATTTTCCGCGCTTCATTTGTTTTCGCGCGCTCTCTCTTGTTTCTGATTGGCTGTTGGTGTTTGCATTTGGAGTTTGACCGCGGTGCGTTGCAACAAGTTGAAATAAAAAAATGAGACTAACTCTTAATGTTTTTAGTGTAGATAACTGCAAGGACGTTAAGGACATTCATATTTTTGTTTATATTAACGAGTTAACTGATAAATAACTGAAAAATACAAATCACTACCAACAATGAACAACAAAAATGTACATCTCAATCGTTGTTATTGCAAAACTATCAATTGTTGTTTCTAACTGAAATAATTTTGAACGTTTTTGTTGTTTGTGTTTACAGACGCCGGATCTATGAGGATCAACTTTTTATATGGCCAAAAGAGAATATCTGCAAGGGCTGCAAACCGTGCAAAGTTTCGTCAAAGCCGACCATTCATCAGATTTGCAGAAAATCATCGAAAGCATAAGTCTCAAAGCCAAGTAAGTGAATATTTGCTAAAGGATTTTATTTTTTCAAATCTGCGCAGAGGGGTATCAGTTTTGCAGTTGTATTTGCACTCGGTATCGCATGACCGTGCACACCTATATATATATCTATATGTGCTACTCCGCTACTTCGCATCAAGTAAGTATTTTGACGTGTCGCCAGTGTATTCGTTCTGTAAACATTGCATGCTATAAGTTTTAAGAGCAGTTGAGCAGTGTGACATAATTCACGATTAGATTCGATTATAACCTTACTTCTGCAAACGATCGGGTGAAAAAATAGAATCAGTGAGTGACATAACAGGTCATGATAACTCATTTTTATTCATTCTAACCTCATCAGTGTGCGATTCAGTTCGAATATGGACATCAGCTGTGTTGCTTGTCATTGTTGAAATAGTTGTGTTTCTTTGCATGGTAGGTATAGAAATTCAATTCTTCTTTTGTCATCATTGTTGTCATTTATTTTCTGTTCAACTTCTTCAATTGTAAACATTCTTAATATTTTGGGTTTTTTATTTGCAGATTTAAAAATCAACACATTTACAAAAATCAGCAACAATGTTCAACGCTGCAGGTAATTTGTAATAACTTATTAAAAATGGCCGGGCCCTGAATAACAACGGTTTAAACAAGTGTTGTATTAAATGGGTACAAGTAAAGGAACACTATAAAAATTGCATTAATACCGAATTAAAACATTGTCAAAAACGACAGTTAAAAAAGTGTAAACTGTTTTAAAAGTATACAAACGAATGACAACATTTAAAATGACTTTAAAATGAAATTATTTTATAAAGTCATTTTAAACTTTATAAAATAATGTCATTTTAAAGCCATTTTAAATGTTGTAAAAGTCATTCTAAACTTTATAAAATAATGTCATTTTAAAGTCATTTTAACCCGTCGAAGCCACACTAGTGCGAATTTGCACCTAAGACAAAGATACTAAAGTATTTGATTATATGAATAAGACAAACGACTACCTAAAAAAGTGTGCCTTCCACGGGTTA
>JAAMPD010002809.1:0-12903 GCA_025266255.1 Trissolcus basalis
CGATAATTAATTTTATACTACCAAAAAAATAATAAAGTATGAAAACAAAACTAATCTAACTTGAGATATATTCCTTAACCAATCTTCGGAAGCCGCGCGCGAAGCGCGCGGTAGCCTTCTAGTATAATAATAAGTTGAAGGGGATGAAAAATGATAAAAAAATCACGAAATATCATAATGTTTTGTTGCTTAAAATACAAATTGTTTACGAATAAATTTTCATTCTGGGTCAAAGTGACTTGACCGTCCTTCTAGTGTAAATGCAAAAGATATTTTTTAGATTGATCAGATTTGATATCGAAGTCTCAACATTTCTGCACGCTGGCAGAGGAAAAATAGTGTACATATAGTTCCATACGTAATCAATTCAGGTAAGGAGTTCAAACTTTCAACGGTTCTTAAGAAGAGACTAGTTAATCGCCAATCAGAGAGAGTCGTTTTGTCATATGTATCCGCTAACGTGTGAGAGCCGCGTGTAAACTTGACCCAGTCTTTTAAGTAGGTTTGCCAATTTTTTTCACCGGAATTGTAACAGCCATTATGAACTTTTTCGGCAGATTGACCTGGTAAATTAAACGCCAATTTAATAAGACTGACTGATGGTAAAGCAATATTTTTTTAGGCCGAAGAAACGTTTGTTGAACATACATCAAAAATATATGCACCGGACTAAAAATATATTTGCATCGGACTAAAAATATATCCAATTTATGAATGAATTTAACATTTGAAAAATAAATAATTAACAGTTTACAGTTATTTATTTCAATTTATTTCAAATTAGACCATTACGCAACTTGGCAATTAGTTCTCCACAATTATGATAATTGATGAGATGTGATTAGACTTTTAACAGGTGATGATATATTTGATGTTTACTTTCATGAACCGTAGCTCAAATGTCGGAGAAGGTGGTAACCACAATCACATACCGCCACGAGAAAATGAACATAGGAATTTCTATTTTTTTTTTTTTTTTTCACTTCGCGACTTTTACATGAATTTGAATTTTGAATTCGAAATGAAAAAGATAAAAAAAATATATATATATTTAGAAACTTTGCAATCAGTTTTTTTCTGGCTGATAAAATTTAATAACGTGAAAGTATTTTGAGAGTTTTAATGTATCGGAGCAATAACTTTGTACTTTTCTCGATGTCGATGAACTTGATATTGCAAATTCTTTGTTTCCCTCTTACTCCGGTTGGTATTTCAAATCTAATAATCACGTTTTAATTTTCACTGTCGTCGATATTTCTTTCTTCTTTTTCACATTTTCTTGTGCTGCTTCGCTTGTTTCATTTACAATCAACGGCGAGCACACAAAACCTGCTTCCATTCATACTCTGACTCCTCTATTCATGACTTCTTTTTCTTTCACGATTCCCATCCGCTGTTTTTGTCATCCAAACAACGTTATTTCAATCGAACATGATGGCAGCGATAATTAAGTATCTTTTTAATTCTCCTTTTCCTCGACTTCTTCTTTTTTTTCATCTATTGTTTTTCAAATTAAATTTCTGCTGTCACAAAAATATATGTTTTCAATAAATTCTAAAATATAGATTGCCAATTTTTACTTTGCAAAATAAGTTTATCAGATGTTTTTAGTTTTATCAGATTGCGGTTGCAAACAAAATGCTATCGCTAAATACAAAAGCGAATAAAAAATTATGCACGTCTCAATTGCATTAGAGGTTGGCCCACTTTCTAAAGCGGGTACACATGCATATATAAAAAGATTATCACACTAGATCCAGCTGCATATCTGCATATGCAAATTTGTAAGAGCGTTATGTGTGAAACGATTAGGATAACAATTATTCGATCCAATTATTTCACGTTGCACAATTAATCACTTTTCATTGTGTAAAACTTGAAACCTTAGACGGGAGGAGTTTTTTTTTTAACATTCCTTATTCTTTCTTTAAAATTGATTGACCGCGACTTCCTGACAGGGTCGCGCCAAGTTTCCTATTCATTAGCGCCGAGAGATGTTATCGTTTTTGGGGAAATAAAACAGACCGCTCTGTGTAAGTTAGAACTCTAGATAAGGTTGCATGTTATTTGCATAAATGAGATTAGTTAACGTGCCATGTGCTGTTAAGACCGGTGTCTGCTGTAAACGTTTTCATAACTATTCTTGAATGGAGCACAAATGTCATGTTCGGTCAATTGCTCTACCCCAAAAGAATAATTCACTCAATCCAAGATGTTATATTCATTTTAACTCGTTTGCTTTTAATTATACAAAACTTGTCTGAATAAAAAATGATAAATAATCGAGATGGAAATAAAGAAAACGTGTGTCTCGTGTTTGTTCAACTAATTTTGCAGCTTGTTGTAAATTAATTAATTTTTATTCTATCATTGTTGTAAATAAATTAATCATGAATTGAAACGTTGTATGATAAATTAATTGAACACAAAGGTGTAATTGAACGATGTTATAAATTTGTAATTGTTAATTCAAAGATGATGCATGGATAACGCGAAGACCTGAATCAAAAGCAACAGTTCGATGATTTCCATACCACACCGAGCCATAATTTCAGGCCTGCTTGTTTCACGTTCGCGTGTCAAGTTTATGCTCCAGTTGTAAGCCACCGACTATACTAATGCGAACAAACAATCGGATCAGGTTTTCAAATACAGTTTTGCACTTTGTCTTTCTATCCAATGAAACATTTTGAGCTTGTTGGACTTGATCGGTCCAAAAGTAGAAAAGATCCAATTTCCCTTTTCGAAAGTTTATCTCCACATTTTTTTCCAGGCTCGTATTTTTATTTTTGATTTCAAAATTTTTTATTTTGTTTATTATTGTTGTTTATTGATGTATGAATGATTATTATTTTTTCAAGCTAAAAGCATGAATTTGTCGAAATATAAAGGGATTGACACAGATCTCGTGTGTGAAGATACGTTTTAAATGGTTCGTAACAATGGCAAGAAAGTGGACACGAATAAAAAAGGAGAAAGGCGTGAGTGCGATTCGCAATCGAAAAATATTTCCACGGATTTGTAAATCCGCTCAATTTCACATCTTACATGCCAGTTAAGTCGGTATAATATTCAGATTCCATAAACCAAAGTCATTAAGAAAACATTTAAAACGAATCCGAATGAATAATCATTTTCCAATTTTATAAATAAAACACTGAACGAGTTCAAATATGGTCGAAAAAAATTGTAATTCAATTTTTTGATAAACTTGTTTTTTTTTCTTCTATTTCTAAAATTATAAATTTTAATGATGGTCAGTGGGTTTAAAATTAGCCCGACTGCGACAAAATGTGTATTATTCACGTACAGAGAAACATGCACGAGATGTTGATAAGAAGCGAATTAGGAAGTGCGGAAGGAAAGATGGAAATGGCCATTTTGGGTAATGGAGCAGGCCGCACTCGACCGTGTACCGAATCCTTGAATCGTGAACGCGATATAAGCATACGTGATACTTGTAATAACATATTCATTGGTATCTGAAATTGGAGTCAAGAGCGTGACTCAGGGTCGCGGAGTTGCATTAACGTCCGTGGTTGTCTTCCGCGAGACGCGCCTAGCAAATACAAACAGCACTAAATAATAGTCTAGACAGCCCGATGATAGTGCACCAATCATATAACCGAATCGGTACAACATTAATCGACCATTTGGCATAACAAAAATCTCTAATCAAGAGGCATCTAATCTTATTTATTTCTGTATTACACTGTTTCATTTTATTTGTTTTTTATGTCAGTGAAGAGGCTGGGTTGGAAAAAAATTTTATGACTGAGCACTTTAAAGGAGTTATACACTAGGCGCATAAGTCAATATGAAGTTATGAATTTATGACACATTTAAAATAATCGCAATCTTTTATGGGGTGAGGAACTTTGCCCGGAATGTCAAATATCCACACACGACACATTTAAATTGAACCAAAGGATTTGCCAGAACATTGCCGGTAAAGTTTATGGGTTTTAAATGACACTTTTTATGGGGCTTGGTTGCAATCTATCATGATACATTGGTAATATTCGTTAAACCTCTTTAGAACCAAAAAGGGGCTAAAACTCAAAAGGTAATAAAATCTGAAGACATGAAAATTTCTGTTCAACTGATTTTTTGGTATTGGAATTTAAAAAGAAATGAAACTTATCAGGTTAAATAGTTGTGGATAAAGTTTGATTTAAAAGAAGGAAAGAAATATTTGCTTGAAAAATTGGGAAATAGGAAAACAGTGTGAGTGTCGAGTTGAACTAGATAATCGGAAGGGGACAATGTTTATTTGGCCCTGAGTAAATAGGTAATCTTAAAAGCGCAAGCTTGTGACTGCGTCTTACCGGCAAAACTTGTACAGGTTCGTCATGGCTGGGTAAGGTCGAGTCAAAAGAATCCAACAAGTTTACTTGGAAAGGTGAACAAAACGTCTCAAATCTGAGGCCGTTTTCCAAAGTCGTGTCTCTGATTTAAACAACACAATGAACTTGTCCTCATAACTCTATTCCACTAGTCCGTTCAGATAAAAGGTCAAGGCCATCTGATAAAAAAAAACAATACCGATTTCTCATCTTCAATATTCTGTTCCGAATTATGACTTTTGAGAAGGATGATTTTAAATTGATAAATAATTCAGTACATTTTCTTATAAATAGCAGTGACGAGGAATATATTGTAAGAATTATTCTGATACAAAAAATTGAAGAGGAAAAAAATAGCGTGTTGATCAATTGATCGGAGATTTTATAGGCTCCTGCTGCAAAAAGAGTGGATGTTCGAAAAATATGGCATAAAACAAGTAGACGAGGCGCAATCGCAGAATATGATGTCATCCGTGACGACAGCAAGAGCGATCAGTCGTTAAAGCAAGAATCCTCGTCTGGCGACCAATTGGAATTGCTCAGTGCCTTGAATCACTGACGGTTTCTTATTTGGAATCTCTCACAGACACAACCTTAACCGCTTATCATCGCTTATTCCAAAGCAATGACACGCGCGTTGAGTATAAATAATAATGACCAATCCTTGCTTTTGTTTGTTTAGCGCTGTTTTCGAATTCCCCGCTCAAACTTTGAACTATTCTTGCCATAAGTCGACAGAGGAATTATTCATCAGATTCATAAGATGATTGAGAAAAAGATGAAATAGTCGATCGAAAAAAAATGTTTCTGTAATAATTTCAGATTCGATTTGTTTTCTGAAGAATTTTCTGGCGAAGAAAATAAGATTGGAATCTCAAACAGATAAAAAAATGAAAAAAATAAAGATATTTTTTTCTGTGTTGTTGAAGATTGAAAAAAAAAAAAAATTTGTAAGTTGAAAACAGCAAATGTTTTAAGTTATTGAATTTGTTACATGATCGTAATTTTGGCCGTACTTTGACATGATAGCATAAATCAATCATCTTGTAAGTGCACTTTTCTCCGGGACAAGAACAGCGTTTCAAAAAAATAACTTTCTATTTTTAACTTGGTACAAAAGAAGAAATTTTATACCTAACATTTTAGAAATTCCAAATTTCAATATGCTCTGCATTTTTAACAGATGGTTTTTACCTCAAGATAAATTTGGAAACATTTCAATTAATTGAAAACAAATCCTCAATCTTTGTCTTAATGAGAAATATCATTTACTTTGAAATAATAAATATTTCATTTCATAAAATGAATTTTTATATTCAATTATTTAGACGGGGAATTGTATCTTAAGATAGTAAATGTTTTTCATTTGAAACCATTTCGAGTCTGTAATCAGCTAAATAAAAATGAACCTTTTACGTTTTCATTGAAAAACGTATGAGTCATGTTATCCTTATCTATTTCAAAATCGAGTTCTTTTTACCAAGCTGAGTCAACCACCTATTTGGAGTAATAATTTTGGTTTTATCTTTTTTTTTCTAAAAAATCTTGCACATCCTGATATTTCAGAGCATCAGGTCGGAAGAATTATCATTGATGCAATGCATCAAAATCATAAACAGTTAAGATGAAAACTACACGAGGAATGTTAATAATCATCATCGGTACTTTATGAATCATTGATGAACGTCGTTTTTTTAATAACAAAAACTGAATGTATGATCGACGAAGAAAATTTAAAATTATCATTCGAGTTGAAAACTTGACAACAGCTGATGTACAAAACTGTTCACGTAACCAACAAAAAACAAACGCAATTCTATATACTAGGATGTTCAGTTTGAGTGAAAAAAAAATAAAGAGATGATAACTGAATTGAAGCTTGAATAATATAAAGGTTCCAAAAAAAGTCAAACTCTCCACTCAGGAGCAATTAAGGATACGTAAATAAATAAAAAGTAGATTAAGCACGAGGCCTGTAATTCTCAAATGAATCAACGTTCGCTGCGTTTGTTTTCTACTAGTCGCGAAATTAGAACTAAATAAGGCAGAGTTTCGTGTCTGACCTGAAAACCTAATGGCCTGCAGCCGGCGTGACCTTGGCGCTCGAATAAGGACTCGACGAGGCCTCGCCGACCTTGCATAAGGCCCAGTCGTTGCCACTATAGTTCATAAAAAAGGACATCTCCAAATTTGCACGAAATTCACGCTGTCTCGAACTTCATGCCTTATAAACGCCGTTGCCTTCTATCGAGCCTTTTATTTTCGTTGAGTCGCGTTTCTTATTTTCTTCCAAATACAAAAATACATTTTAAAATATAATATCATATTAATTGCAATTATCTCATACATAAATTACAATTCTATTTTTTATGTTTTCTAAAAACCGTATTCGTTTCAATTGATTGATAGTTTTGTTAATTCATTTTAAATCTATCTTTTTTTTAATTCGTGTTTTTGATTGAATTAGGTGTTTTTTATCTCCTTTAAGTGGAAACAATTTCGATTTTGCCAATTCGAAGGTAGGAATGGGCGGTGTCTAAGATCGGTAAAGTGGCAGAGATAGCGTAGGACTCTTTGCGAAATCTACGTTGAAATCAATACCAAATACGACAAGTTCAACGCACGGAATCATATCCGAGGCTTTGAAGTCGTCTTTGAAAGGAATAGAGGAAGTGTACGGTGCAATTCAGAAAATTAACCGCAAAAGTTCAAAGTCGATCCGAGGCGTTGCGACCTATCAATTGTATCGAATTTGTGATCAGGGCAAATTTGAGATCACTTCGAGAAAAAAAATGATTATACAATTCACCGTTTCTGTAATTCAATTATGAGTAATGTTAACAATCTGATTTATAGATGCTGACTACAACGTAATCGAATATTTAACGTTTAATAAAATTTCTGATTCAGATAATCAGAAGAAAATCACGAATATTTTAGCAAATAAAAATGTAAATAATAAATACAACAAATATTTCAGATGAACTTGAAGCTTTTTATTTTTACATTATTTTTTGGTCCAGCGAGTAATTAATTAAGAAAATTTGTTGATTTAATTTGGTGGCAATTTTGTGGGAATCAGATGTCTGTCTTTCTATTTTAATGAAAAAAAAATTTGAGAGTAATCGTCAACTTAGAAACGTCAAGATGTGTAGTTTTTTATAGAGTGAGACAATTTTGACATTCAGAAACTCCACGTGGTCGTTTCGCATCTGCGCGGACGTTGCGATAATATCGATTTTTGACGACCGTTGCACTTACTCACACTCGTCCACGTGGCAAACGTGCGTGTTTGCCGGCGAATTGCCATAACCGCGTGCTGTCACATGAAATGTCTAATTGTATTTATTTTATCCAAGCATATGATCGTAATTTCGCTCGGTACCTTTGATTTATTATTTACGATACTAAATCGGATCGATTCGACATTCAAATATATATCTTACAATGTAGGTATCAGTCACAGCTGAGCAAATATACAACTTTTTTTTTTCAATTCAACATACTCTCTAAGCATATGAATGTGAGACGTAATGTATGAAAAGAATATAAAAAAAACGTGATAAAGAAGTACCAAAAAAAGTGTTTCTGGATTAACAAATGTTTTCAAGTTTTATTTTTCCGTGGAATAAAATGATTTTCACAGAATGTACCATTACTTGATTAAAAATTGGCTCCAATGGTCTACCCTTAGCTCGAAAGTGCATTAGCGAGGTCCAATATATATGTTTCAACTTTCAAATGTGCACATTCACATGTAGCGTCGAAAAATATTATACAACACCTCTCAGCGATCCACATAATTTTCAGAAACGGAGATTGCATAGGCATCGAAATTATGTGGCCGTGCATTTGTTAGTACGCTCGAGAATTGCATAAGAGCTCAAACTTTTCGAGCTGTGAAACCTTTGAAATATATAACGGCACAGGATCTATACTTTCTAACCAGTTGATATGTATTCGGCCCCGGACGATCGATTATTCCGGTAGGCTCTTATATAATTGCATCGACTTCAAATCAGATCATTCGAATTAAAAATTATCTCCTTTGTTTCCAACGTTTGCCCACTCGTTCTCGGGGGCAGTCATTCGCTTAGCTCAAACTCAAATCAAATCCTCCATCAGATCTTTCATTCCTGACAATTAAACTGTTGGATTTCAATCAAAATTGCGGGGGAAAAAAGAAGACGAATTGCAAAATTTTGCTTCTAATAATTCAAAGTGTCAGCAACATTTAAACGTGTAACTTTTTTTAATTATTATTAGAATTAAATTTTCCAATAATTTTTATAGCCGGTGGCATTAATGATGAAAAAAAATAATTAGTGAAAAAATGGAAGGGTATCTGTTTATGGTTTTATTCCACCTTGGATCACCATGTCCTTGAATCTATTTCGAGTTGGACTTTAGAGGCACAGATATGTGCATGTATATTTAGACTTGTGTATATCAACGTGTGAAAGATAGCCTCATTTCCGCAACTGTACAGGGTACGGTTCACTGATAAGCATCTCAAGTTCAGACCCTTCGCACTACATCTTTAACTTAATTACTACACATGAATGCAGTTCATTAATTTGAGCCTCGAAATTGATTGCCTGGAACAAGATCAGCCATTGAATTACTCCATTGTTGCGATGTCAACAGTACAATTTTTCATCAAATTTTTCTGAAACAGACACATTTTTTATTGATGTAGATACAGAATTGGCATTTTAGTTTTTATAATTTATTAATCTATTTTTTCTTTTTTTAACTCAAGTTGCAACTCACTAAGGGCACAATTTTTCATTGATTTTGACAGTAAGTAAGATGTAGACTTCATGAGACGTTATTTTTCATTCAAGATTTGAGCGCAGACAATGTTCTGGGGGAACGAAATAAAACAAGGATTCTTCGTCGCACCCTTTCCTCGATACGGCGCCAATACGAAACCCGCACCGGAAACACGACGAATAAAACTCCATGTCTGAATAACAACGCCACTTCCCATCGTGAGTACACAAACGATGTTATTGCAATTAGAGGTACACATTTTTGCTCAATTTGAGTAAATCTTTCACGGTGAAAAAACACTGGAAAAATGAATTTTTCATGTTTTCGTTTTCAATTGAAATTTATTATTAATAAAAAAAAATATAGTTCTGTTTTGTTTAATATTGCTTGATATCTTTTGGACAAGTGAAGTAAATTATAAAATATTCTCGTTTTTATAAAATGTAAATTAACTTTTTTCCACTTGTATATAAATGTACCTAGAGAGAATGTCTTAATCAATATATTTTATGACTGCGTGAAAACGTACTTCTTCATTGTCCCTTGTCTATGGGATGTTTTCTTAATTTGTATTCAAGATGCAATAGGGATATAAAACAAAATTCAAATCTCGTCGATTTCGAATTATCGTGAGGCACAATCGAATTTGTACAAAATGTAAATATCGCTTTCTTATAATCTTTAATTTAAAAATGTACGTTTTTAATATCATTAGTTAGAAAATTCAGATGTTAATTTCTATCATTAATATTGGTGACGTGATAATTAACGGTTCTTGATTTCTAACATTGAACAATCTCACTTTGAAAATAAACAAAAATAAAACTAAAAAAACATCTGTTTGGTTTGATTGGGAACGTTTGTATTCAAATTTTTTGCGTTGATTATAATCAGTTAGTTGGTAATTAGATTTGTGATTTAATGAGAGAAAAACTGCTCGACTGTGAGAGAAACAAAAAATGAACCTAATGTATCAAACTTTTTTCGACTTGTTTCTGGGAAAACGACACCATTCAGCACGTTAAAACTATCTGATTCGCGCCTAAAACTAATCGGGTCGGCGCCGCTGAAGCCTAACGCGCAAAAAAATTAGGTAAAAATATGTGTACCAAGAGATTTACAGCGCTTCG
Source organism: Trissolcus basalis (assembly GCA_025266255.1). NCBI lineage: Eukaryota > Metazoa > Arthropoda > Insecta > Hymenoptera > Scelionidae > Trissolcus > Trissolcus basalis. The sequence continues at coordinate 10,253 of JAAMPD010002809.1, forward strand.
AGAGTCAATATTTACGGTAAAGATTTCCGTTGGCTCTTTTGGTCCTTGATCATTATCGATTTTTGAAAATTTGTTTTCTCATTCAATTTCCATGCATGAAATTATTGTCCGAACTATATTTTCATTTTTGAAACAATATACATTCAATAAAATATCAAATTAGGGAAACTATTAACATTTTATATCGAGGAAATTACAGCTCAGGAGATTCATGTGAAAAATATTTTAATTTCATTTAATAGCTTTTCTTTCTAAAACTGAATGTATTCTACGTTTTCATCATTCACTTCCATAATGATGTACTATATGTTTCATTCAAATTACAATACTAAATATAACCGATGAAGGAAATTTTAAATTAAATTCAAAATTATTTTTAAATAAATAATCGTTTTGAGTCTTATCGAGTTTGTAATCAGTTTTGTTGAAAAAAAGAACATTTGTATTTCAATGTCAAGTGTTCATGATGATTATGTTTTTCAAGCATAAACAAAATTGTACATTGAAATGAAATGCATCAGAAATTAAATAAACCTTTTTTTTTATATCAATTTGTACTTTTTCATGTTTCATGTTTTTACATGTATAACCAAAATTATTATCATACACGTTGAAAAATGAATCATCGCATATTCAAATGGTTCGTACAAGCTGCAGTCATTGATAAAAAATAAATCAATAAAGTTGATAAAACTATATTATACTCATAAATGTAAGTTCTCTTTAAAATCAATCAAGATATGATATCAGCTTTTTTTTCTTTTTCTTTGCAATGGAACTTTAATTTCATTATCGTACCATGGTTTTTTGAAACCAAGGAAAAAAGTTCATTCTAGAAAAATCATACATAAATCCATTCGTGGAAGCCTTTGATTTCAAACTACAATTTTTATTTTGCCACGTTCAGTTTTGAAAATAAAATGTTGTTTAGTTTCAATTTAGTCAATTGACAAACAAAAACAAACAGAATAGAAAGACGAAAACCAAAACCGGAGTTGAAAGTGACAATGCGGAACAAATCGCTGCAAGATCATCTGGTTCTCTTTGCAGGAGGCATGAGAATTTTCCTGTCTTTTTATTTTTTTTGGTCGTTTTTTCTCTCGTTCGCACAGCATCTTGAAAATTGAACGTCGACGTCAAAAAGCCGGGTCGTCTGGATTGAGACGCGTAGACGCACGGGCCCCAAGTTCTGGATGTAGGATTTGACGTATAGTATGAACGCCGTGGCAGAAGAAATCGGCGGAAAAAAAGGAGGCTCCACGCGCGCACTCACATACACACACACACGTGCGTATATTTGCGTACGCGCGTGTATATGAGTCGACGGTTAGTCAGGCAAGACTTTACGCTAGCGTTTTCATATTATGCGCCTCGATATCGTACAGTTTGAAGCGGCATTTGGAGAATCTAGCCGGCAGCCGGCCGGCGACCAATCGCGTGGCCGCGCTCGTTTTATGCCCATATATGGCAAGAGCTGTTGATCCAGCGGTGGGGCGCTCGTCCAGGCGAGTCCATTTCGTGCGCAGGGAAGTCTCGCGCGCAGCCCAACTAAAGAGATGAAACATTTTTAAATTCCGACAAGATTTACTCTGTCGAAAAAATGAAACAATTTTTGGCCCCCTTTCGAGGCCTTTTTCCATGAGATGCATTTTTTTCAGCTAAACAAAGGGTTCGAAAAATTTGCGCGCGACGCGCAGGTGCGCTGCACCCCCGCCCCGGGCGAGTCCAAATCGCACTGCATCGCCGGCGAACTCGCTCACTTCACTCGCAACTCGCGGCGTCGCCCTGTCACTCAGTGCCTCCGAGTTCGTCTCTTGTCTGTACGCACCAACTGCTTTTGGCTGTCTGTTTCCTTGCAAATTCAAAGGTAAGTGTCGATTACAATCTCACGCGAGTGAAATAACATCAAATTAACATTCAAATTCAATGTGCCTGTGGTTAAAACGATCATTCGCAACGCGTGCACGTTTCGGCCCGGCTCGCGTTTTGTCTCTCTTTTTTTTCGCGACGGTCATGGCGGCCGGGGCGTCGTCGCGATTCACAGGTTGTCGCGATCAGGTGGTTCCAATCCGCGAGAGCAAGTGGTTTTTCTTCCGACTCTATTCCGGGTACGCGTCTTGCGTATTTTTAGATGCGACCACGTCACGTACGCGAGCCGCCCGTTTCTATGCTCCGTCTTTGTCTAACCGACCGTTACGATTCGAAATTGTAATGAATGAACTACAGCTCCGAGACAAAAGCCTTGTAAATTATTATCGGTCGAAGTTAAAAACAGCAATTGTCGAAGATCCGATAGCATTGCACGAATGAACATTCGTAAAAGTTGAAATCAAAAAATTTTCAAAGTTGAAAAAAAAAAAAAAAAAAAAAAGAAACCGGACGTATTATCTACGGAAAGACGCGGACAAAAAGTGAACCCACGTGAAGGTCGTGGTTTTTGGTGAATCGCTGATGGCCGGAAACGTGAAAATCCACGTTGCATCAGGGGTCCGATTGATCGTGATCGCAGCGTCTCAAGGGCGGGGATGAGTCAACGAGATGCCTGCGTTATCCGTGCGAATATTCGGCCGATGCACCTAAGCGGCCCCGCGGGGGAGGAGGGGGGCGCCCCACCGCGGATAAAACTTTCCATATATGGTAAAATGCGGCCC
>JAAMPD010002810.1:0-12895 GCA_025266255.1 Trissolcus basalis
CTTCTTGATTGTTCGATAAATCCAATTGTATCTTTGGTTATAAAAATATATATTTAAATTAAAATTAAAAAAAAAAAATTCAAAAGTTGCCTGCATGGAGAATCAAACCCCCGTCCTGCCTCATGAAACTCGGGTCACCTAACGCACTAGGCTGTTGCACCTCGTACAATCCGTTATTATCAATCATCCACATGAGTTATTACTGTTCTTTGCATGTTACGCAAAAATTGATTTCTAATACAACAACAGTTTTCATTTTAATTTGTTACACATAAATCAACCGAATGATCGACTGATAAAAACAAAATAAATGAAAGAACAAATGATTTGTTACGTAATAAAAGCGGATTCTGTGTTATATCGTGTGGCGCAGCATTATTGTTGGAAATCAAAGATTTCGAGCCATCAAATGATTACTGTGATGATGATTGATTTCGTGATGAAACAGCGACGACAGTGATAAGACTGACGATATATTGATGACCCGGGTACAATCACGTGCCAATGGCTCTATCATGACATGCGCATCTAATCACACTGACGCTCTCGAAATTCAACCGAACAAAGATATACCGAATAAAAAACTACGATACGGTAATATCCACGGCAACGGGAAAAAGCAACGCGTGATTATTGAAAGGAAAACATTTTTTCACTACGTTAAACATCCTCTCCCCGAAGTGCGCGAAATTCTCACGCCCCGGTCGTTGATACGGTATTGGGTTAGAACGCACCATCAAATAAATGTCAGATAAACGTCTTCGGTGGAATGAATTTGATACGCTCAACTATTATGGAAATGAACATCGATTGGTCGTTAGGATGTGTGGCAATTTAGATAGTGAGGGGATGTCTTTTTTTTTTTCTTTTTTTTTCGAGCGCGAGAGTAATGGAGTGATAACGGCGCCACCTGCGCAGATAAACATTCGGCGAGAATAAAGGCGCGGGAATAATTGCGCGTACTTGGCGGGGGCGTTAAGTTTATCAAAACATGTCATCGCGGTGCATCAACATTAATGTTTATGTAAACAAATAAACGGAAACATGACGGCGCGGACATAACCATCTTCGGGGGAATTACCAGGGATGGGACAATTGCGACATGCAACTCTCGGCACACATGAGGGCCATAAAATGACCATCCCGAGGTCTTATAAGCCTATTAAATGAACCCCATTGACGCCGACAGAGGGCGTTACGTGACGCGGGTTTTCATTTCGGCCTCTCGCTCCCCTACTTCGTGCGACGCTTTTTGAATTTTTGAAATATCGCCATGGAATTAGCATGACATTTGAAAACCAATGTCCACCAACGAAATTAAGTTTTTTCTTTTCTTCTTTTTTTTTACTTTGTTATCTTATTACTTTTTATGAGAATTAATAAATATAAAGTTGTGTGTGATTATATTGTAGAGGCAACTGAGATAATTGTAGAACAAAAAAAAAAAAAAAATGAAGATGAATGTTCAAGTTTATTTTAGTTAGTAAATGTGAATAATATTTATTTAGTTATTTTAATCTCATATTTATATTGGTCGACCTCTTATTCATACGTTATGAAGGTATGATAAAAATAATTTACTTTTGTTTATAAATAGGAGGGCATTTTGTGTTTCTTTGTTTAGGAGTTGCGAATTGATGAATAATTGTTTTCATAATTTCGTTTAATGTTGATAAGTGTGGCAATTTGTTTTAATAATATATTTTAGTAAATATCATAATATACAAATTATATGGTATTTAATCAAAAATTTATAAAACGTCCGACTTGTATTATATAAGATATAATATAGAGTCAGTCGGGGTAATTGTGACATCGGGGTATTGTGTGACACTGAATATTTTATAAACAAATTAACTGAAAAAGCTGCAATTTGTACTGAATGTCATTGACTAAACCTTATGCTTCATGTTCATGAAAGTTTTCGTTTCAAAAAAAGCAATTACTTTAAATAACTTATGATTAAATGTTAATGTGTAAGAAGTTAACCAGTAACTGGTTAACAAAGTTCCAGGCACCTTTTAAAAGTTGTCATTTAATAGAATAAAGTTCATTTAAACAAGACTTTTTTTTATATTAGAAGTTTGTGCATACTCATAACAGTAGCCTATTAACGTATTTGAACCCATATAATAAATTATATGTAAATAAATTGAAAATCACAATTACCTTACACCAATTAACAATCTCGATTGTGATACAGTAGGTTGTTGAAAAGTAAATATTGTTGAAAAGTTCAGATTATTTAAAAAATTATTTTTTAAAAAGTGATCATCATAATATAAAACAAATATGTACAAAATTATTATTATTTTGAAACAAAAAGTAAGCAAAATGTATGCTTGTAATAAGTAAAATGTTTATCTGAAATAGTGACAGATATGACTGACGCAGACATAATATTATATTTCACTAAGTATTGCTGCAGCAGAAAAACAAATATCTGATACAAGTAAATGATTCGTAAATGATTCGTCGTAAATAGTTGCCCCAAACATACATTTATTCGTATCAAATATTCTCGAATACAAATAATGCTGTATTTAATGCAACAATGGGGCATCACTATTTCAAATACAAATTATGATTGGTAGAGATATATTTCAACATATTTTTATTTCTATTTAGTTCGTGTTTTTTTTTCAGTGAAGTTGTATGCCAAAATAAAAAAATACCGATTGCATAACATTAAAACATGAATTAAATCAACATATTAACACCACGTGTTAAAAAATGAATACAAATGTTTTCATATAAATTATTGCCAATATTACAATTACCCCATATAGGGTCACATTCTACCCTGTCCTACGAGGTAATATTAGTGACTTTTTTGGCAAACTTTTCAATCTGGTTTTACCTTTGATAAGGTTCAAAGTGTGAACTCAAAAAAAATCAGATAAAAATATTTATAAATAAACAAATAACAAAGCCTTAAAGTTCAACTCTGATTCTTTATGTCACTCTTACCCGGGTTGACCATAAAATACTTGTAACGAAGTATGAGTACACGCAGAAAAATATTTTGGAAAAACTGCTATAGTTTATAGGGATTAGGCTACACTAACCATTGTTTCTAATATTTTCCTATAAACTAGGAAAAATTATATTCAACTATAGGAAAAATTGTATGAATCTTAAACGATTTTAATAAGAATTTTTAATTTCTTGAAGTAAGTCGTATAAGATTCATACAACTTTTCCTATAGTTTATAGAAAAATATTAGAAACAATGCTTAGTGTAGCCTAATCCCTATAAACTATAGCATTTTTTCCAAAATATTTTTCTAATGCGATATGAATGTAAATTTCGGTTTTGTTTATGGTATCTTTGGTTTAAGACATTTGCGATCTGTGAAAGGAGAAAAATATTGAATTTATGAATTTGTATTTTCAGGACACCAGGAGACGTTTGCTTGAAGAACGAGGGTTCAAGAATCCGGTATTATTATTGCATCCACTGGGCGGTTGGACCAAAGATGACGACGTGCCACTGCACGTCAGAATACAGCAGCACAAAGCTGTCCTTGACGAAGGCATCCTACCCAAAGAATCCACCCTGTTGGCAATTTTCCCCAGCCCGATGATGTATGCTGGACCAATTGAAGTACGCATTGAATACAATTGTACATACGTTTTTCTTTTTTCTTGGGTCACATTTTAACTTGCAATTTAAATTTGTAGGTCCAATGGCACGCGAAGGCGCGGATGAATGCCGGGGCGAATTTTTACATCGTTGGTAGAGACCCTGCAGGGATGCCCCATCCGGACAAACTGGCAACTCCTGATGGGAATCTGTACGATCCGACGCACGGTGCACGTGTGTTATCAATTTCAAGGGGATTGAAAAATTTGGAAATTGTTCCATTTAAAGTCGCTGCTTATGATTTGAAAAATAAAAAGATGGCATTTTTTGACTCGAAACGACCGCAGGATTTCGAGTTCATATCTGGCACAAAAATGAGAGGTAAAAAAAATTAGAATAATTGAAAGATTTGAAATGATTATTACGTTATTTTCAGTTTGGATTTAATTAATTAATTGATAAATTGATTGTTTCAGGTTTAGCTAAGTCCGGTCAGAATCCACCTGATGGTTTCATGGTACCTAAAGCCTGGAACATCCTGGCCGACTATTACAAAAATCAATGAAACTATGGTGCATGCTGTATATAATTTACATTTATGCAATTATCAAATATTTACTTGGTTATATCTTATTTATTTACTTATTGTACCCTTTCCCTTGTTCGTTCACAATTTTTTTCCTTTTTCAAAAGTTACCCCGATTTTCAAAGAAATGCAAAGAAATTTGAAATTCACCACTAGAGGTCACTAATGAAACTTCAAGTTTGCGTTATTTAGTCCTCATGAAAAGTACTTTTCTTTTGTAATCGTTTCAAAAAAGTCAATTTACTATAAATAATAACTTATTTTGATCATTTGTATCATTAAATTGATTTTCAAATTTTTGCCTACTTAATTGTGAAAATACAATGACTGAGAACGATCCAAACAAAGTTTTGTTCATTCGGAGCAGCGACGATGTAAGTTTTGTGTGAAACTGTGCGATTTTATGTTTGTGATAAACGTTCTATTAGTTTTCTTGTTTCTCTCCTGTTTTTGAATTGCTTTTTCTCATCATTTTCCAACTTTGTAAACAAATTGAAATACATTTTTATTTTGAGGTTAGGAAAATGACAGGAGGAAAGTTACAGGTAAAGAAAACATAGAAAGCACTGTCTAAAGTTTATTCATCATTAGGAAAACGTAATATATATTTAACTAATTCAATATTTGTTTGAACATTCAAATTTTAATCCTCAATCAGTTGTCGATAAGTAGGTCTCTGTTTATTTTTCTGACAACCGTCGGTTTTAATTTTGTCATTAAAAATGAACAATTATCAAACCTCAAAAAATGATTAAAAACATGACCTCTTCACCTTCGATCAAAATTGCAAAAATGCATTGATTATCACAGTTGTGTGACTATCACCAAATCGACTTGATAAAGTAACGTAAACACGTCTTTTTGACTTGTGTAACGCTTTCCACTTGCGCGCGCATCACATCCCATCGGGAGAAATCTAGGCTGACTTCTTTTCTCTTGCCACGAATCACGTAGCAAAAGCAACATGGACGCAAAGTCAACACAAATATTCTGACGCGGTTAAAGTAACTTTCAGTTCCAAAATAACAATTTACTTTTGTTTACATCGCTTTGTAAACGATTGTTCTCGTTCCTACTTTTGACAATTCGAAGAACGTGGAGTTTAGTAAGTTTTATTTTAGTTTTATCATTTAGAAATGCCAGATTGATGAATTTACAAATGTAATGCAGCCATTTTCCACTTACCAGAAAAAGTCAAATCAAATGAAAAGTTCTTATAATAAAAGAGCAAAATAAATAATTTAAAACATTTTTGTTTGGAAGTTGCAAAAATATTTGATGTAAAGTTAATAATTGATCATTGCAGACACGTTATAACAATGGATAGAGACGTAATCATGGCAGATGAAGTAACAGTAAAATCCGAAGACGTTTCGTCACAATATGACCCTCTGTATATTGAGGATGGCGAGATGAGCTACAGTTTTAACAATGAACAACAGTTGAAGGTGTACACGAAATTTGGCGAGGAAGACTTGCCGGCTTACAAGTTCCTATCGGTTGATGAAGTTTTCAACTTCATCAGCCAGTTTGAAAAGCATACCGGAAACAAATACTGGAAGAGGAGCACGCGAACAATTCAAGGCGCTAATGTCAAACGACAGATTAACCAGAACTTGTATTACTATGAGATCAAGTATACTTGTGTTCATGGAGGCTTGGCTTTCAAATCGAGAAGCAAAGGCATCAGAAGATCTAGGTGAATTTTCGTATTTGTTCAAACAATCCACTAATTCAAATACGTCAGAAAATAATGACGAATTAATATTATATTATCAAAAGTTAAAAGTGAAAACGAGGATCAAAAATGGAAATTTAATGTTGATGCATTTTTCCTTGCAGTTCTCACAAAATTGGGTGTCCCTCGCAGATAACGTTTCTCGCCTCTGAAGACGGTCAATACTTGAGAATCAGAAGTTTCAATTTAAAGCACGAATCGCACTTTGCTTTAACAACAGGCAAAAATGTACGACTCTACTTTTTTCGATGTTCAAACAAAGTTGAAATGCAAACTTTAGACACTGCTTTCTTGAAATTGATTTCTAACATGTTGATGTGGTTTTTTTAATTTGATCAATATTGAATTTTTTCATTGATTAATTTTATGATTTTTTTCAGGTATCGAGAGATGAAGGTAGTGAATCTGAACAGGAAGCAGATGACTGGGACGATACTGCTCTAATCAAAGCTTATGATAAGGCTATAAATATGGCCAAAGAGGAGGTGAGCAAACGAATGAACGAAGGGAACCAACCGAGTCAAAAAAGAACAAGGCCAAGTCAAAGTAGACAATCGAGTTCCACAGAACGTGCTAGTAGTTCTGCAAACTTGCAACAGTGGCGTGTTGGTGACCCTTGTCGTGCCACGTACTCAGAGGATGGACAAATGTATGAAGCTGTTATCTTAGAAATTAATAAAGAAGCAGATTCGTGCACTGTTGAATACTTAGGTACATTTTCAATTTAGAAATAGATTTAAAATTGTAATTATCATTTTTATGATTATTATTTTTAATTCAAAACGTTTGATTCTTAGGATATGGAAACTCAGAATCAGTCGAATTAAGTTCAATTATAGAATCTGGTGGTCCGGAGAGCTGTAAGGCTCAGATCGAAGCCTCTAAAGCTGGAATTGAAACTCAAGAAGCCCAGTGTAACGGTGGCGTTAGAAGTGAGATGGAATACGAACGTCAACCTTCTGCCAAACCGTCATCTTCGTTTTCATTCGAATCTTTCTCATCCATGGATATGCCACCGGCACCACCATTGCCACCGCAACTCATGGCCAAGTACATAAAATAATTTGTAAAACATTGTGTTAACAACCAACAGATATTTTATTTATTCAACATTTTCCTCTGACATAGGTTGCCGGAAAATGATACAGATGCGCTGTCCAGCATGTTGATGTCGTGGTATGTCAGTGGATTTCATACAGGTAATTTTCCTTACTAATAGGAAGTTATAAAAGTATTTAAAATGTGGAAATTTAACTGAGATGAATGTTTCAGGTTATTACCACGGGTTGAAACACGCACATGAGAAAAAAAGCCAGTCGAAGAGGTAACCGGTGAGAATGAAGAAGTGATAAGAAAGTATTGATTAATATTTTTTCTAAATAAAATGATTCGGTTTGTACATCTTGAAGTTATTATTAATCTCACACTGAGACATCTTCTTGCCACAGTTTGTACTTTTCAGCTATATGTTTTCCGATTGGTGGTTTTATGGTTATCATCGCCTTTGACAGATAATTGATCTGATTTATGCTATTTTTTGTCAAAACTTCCGATGGGCTGATTCGGTTGGATTCCAAGTCCTTCCAGATCGGTCGTAACTGCATCATCCAAGCTTCTTTACACAACAGTTTGATGTCAGAGCAAGAGTAACCGTCTGTGTTTTTTAATATAAGATCAAATTCTGAGTCGTTTAACAAATCCTCTTGGATGTAAGACGATAAGATCTGTCGCCTGCTTGTCTCGTTAGGCAGGTCAACGAGGATTCTTTTCTCTAATCTACGAAGTAACGCTGCATCTAAATCCCTTCAAAAATCAACAAAACCTAAAAATGTAATTTTAATCTACAAAAAATTATAATTTGTTTGATTATCTTGTTATTTTTGTTATCTTTCATTTTTATTTTCGTGTGCATTACCAGGGCAAATTAGTTGCAGCTAATAACAGTACGTTGGAACTTTCAGTCGACAGCAGACCATCAATCCTCGCTAAAAACTCTGCCCTAAAACGTCTGCTGGGTTCGGATTTGACTGTGGACGTATTCTCGCTGCCTGTTGCTGTCCAATCGATCTCATCAATGAAAATAATTGACGGAGCACAGTACTTCGCTATATCGCACAGTACCTACAAATAAATGATGAATTGGCAAATTCACAAACATGCACCAATTCCTCAACAGTATTTCAAAATATTTGCACTTGTTTGGAAACTCACTCGAACATACTTTTCGCTCTCCCCTCGCCATTTACTCACAATGCAGCTCGACGTGATGTTGAAAAACGTGGCGTTGCTCTCCGAAGCAACGGCTTTCGCCAGCATTGTTTTTCCTGCAATTTCACAATTATTATTTTCATAATTCATCATTTTCATTACTTTTCAGATTGCAAAAAGTTGTCTCACCGGTTCCCGGTGGGCCGTAAAGTAAAATGCCCTGCCACGGTCTGAGTTTGCCGCTAAATAAACAAGGATACTTAATTGGATAAACCGCAGCTTCCTTCAACTGAGTCTTACAGTCTTCCAAACCTTTGATATCGTCCCAGTGAACATTCAGATTCGTCATGACTATCTCCTGAACGGCAAAATTTGATGTAATCAATTTTTCATGATTAAACCTATGTTACTGATATATTTACCCCGGAAATAATATCAGCTATGTCGCGTAATTCCGAGCCCGAGGGATACAAATCTCCCAGGGATCTCATGAACTTTTCATCTGTATTTATCATATTTTCGTTATTCGGAGTTCTGCATCCCGCGGTTTTGTTTGAACAATTGTCATGGGACGAAGTTGAAACTGATATTATTTTTAGACAAGATGCGCCGTTCTCATTTTCATCTGGCATCGTTGATTTTGCTTTCATTACATTATTATTCTCCTCTGGTTTTTTCGGTTGACGAGTTATCCTATCTCTTTTTCCCCTAGAATGAAAAATCAATTTGTATGATATTGTATTTCTTCATTTATACATTTCATATTAAATTGAACGAATTGAATAATTGTTGAGAAAAAAAAGTCAGGAGACTGTCAAAGAACTGATCCTTACAAATTGGGCATCGAGCTACTAGCAACAATCATGCTGGAATCAATCCTCTTACAAATTTTCGGTTGCTTATTAAATTTAATGTGGTAATAATCCGAGTACTCCAAAAGTATCGTGTCGAGATCAATATTGTCACAGACAACGATGTCCCCAGCGATTCGAGCCTCTTTGGTAAACATCTCGTATGAGTTATCATATCTGGAGCAGTCAGATCAATTTCGAGTTGACTTTTATTTACGATTTTTTTAAAAGCTGACATAAAAAAGTGGACTCACCCATTTTCCCTCAAAAAATCTGCCACGAGATGTACCAAGTTTCTGCGACGCTCATAGGCTCGCTTTCCCTCCTTAAACATTAATTCAATTCATCCCTCCACATCAGCAGATCTTATTTTCCTAGTGCCCATATCATTTGTCATGCAATAGTGATTACCAAATATTTAGTTCAAAATTAATTTGAATCAGTGACTTACCTTTTCTTTCGCTCGTTGTAGTAGGCGACTTGAGATCGAGTAGTTTGATAGACCGTCTGACATTTTCGCTTTTTGCAATGCCAACAAATCTTTTGTAGTGTCAACAGGAATTTGGAATTCTATTTACAACCATGACACATTAATAAATGTCTCAACAGAGCTAAGCTAAATCTAATATAAGCCGTCAACAACCGGCCACATTGTTTGTTTGACAGAGCTAAACAATTTGTTGTCATAGCAACCATACAACCAGGCATTCCCTGACTTAATTCCGTTCATGAAATTTCATTCAAAAATATGCACACGTCTTCAGAACTCATAATGCATCCTGTTTGTTTCGCTTATCACTCTTATCTAAAATGCAATGTGGAAAGGACAAACACATTAAAGCTCGAATTGTGAGTTTGTTGAAGTGGATTTTGTTTGTTTAAGAACTGCTAAGTTGCGAACAATAAGACGGCAGCGAATGGGAAATAATAAATGCCGATAAACTGTGGACAACTAGTTCTTTTATATTTTTTGCATCGTAATAACAATTATACATACATTTTATTACAATATATAAACATAATTCTCATTTACCATCACTTCACTGAAGCATCGCAATAAACATCACGCTATAGAATGTATAATACTGACTTATCTTGAAGTAATTTTTTTTTTTCAAGCTCTGCGTTTTTTTTTTTAGTAAACACTTGCTCTCAACCCTCTGCAATGTTGGCTGAGTAGGATTTCGAATTCCTCTATAGAAATGAACGAAGAATTTTTGAGATATTTCTGATGCTGAACTGAAAAATCTTCAAGTTGGACAAACAGACAGGGCGAATGAAAAATGTTTAATATCAAAAAAGGCAATTTTTTGAAATTCGTTAGAAAGTTGTTTTATATATGGCTCAATAAATTTGTTTGCATTAGGTAATTATCATAAGCCAATTTTTATTGCATTGAAAGATCATGGAAGTTCAACATAATTTGTTGCATTGTTTTTTTCTACAGTTTTTATTTTTAATAAATGGAAATTGGAGGTAAGTGAAATGGTTAAAAAAAAATTTATTATATTAGAAATATAAAATTGCAATTGTAAATGATTAGGAATTTTGTCTCGTGAAAAGTAAGTTTGAGAAATGCAAATTTTGAAACAAAAATCAACTCAGCTCTGACGTTACAAAATATTTTTATATTTTTCTACAACTCCGGCCACTATTTTGCTATTTTTACAATCAGTTATGTACAAATGATATTTCTCTAAATGCATCACTTACTACTTTTACTGCACATTCAAATAACGTGAATGTACCTGCCAAAAAAACAAATTAAACTTCATTTTTCAATTATAATTAATTTTAATAAAGAATGCTAAAATAATTCACGAAATATGAAGAGCTGAATATTTTCATTGTTATAATTTAAATTTTATCTCTAAACTTATACTCTGGTCCACATTCTCGTAAAATTATTATTATTAATAATAGTAGTTAGTAATGCATGTTTCTGAACAGCAAGGCTTCACATGCCATACATTATTTTTTTGATTTTTTTAATAATAATAAACATGATATGAAATGTACGTTTATTATTATCACATGATATTTTACGCATTTTCATTAAAGTTGATTCGTTTTCTGTCATCTTTGTCAGTTTTGTCTCCATTTTTAGTCATTTTTTAATTCAGTTTTCAATACTTTGCTCAAAAACGTTTTTGTAAATGGATTTTTAATCGACTAACAACAGGAGTCGAATTGGATTATTTTGTTTAAATGTTTGACAAACGTTTGAGAGCAAAGTATTCAATCATTTTTACAACAAGTTTATCGACGCTTTTTCGGTAAACTTTTTTGATGAGACGCGTTTTTGATGTTATCATTAACACCTAATAATTCCACAATATTTAAATACAGTTAACAACATTTAAACGGTATCCCTTAAAATGTTTCAAAAATGCGGCTCACAAAAAAAGCAAAACGCACAAGCGGATCAGAAAAATGATTCTGTACATACCATCTGTATGAAAAATATTGTTATCGGACTTATCATAATCTATACAAATAATCTATACATTTTTGTTTTACACCTACGTCCGTCAACTTGCATAACAATCTTTTGACTCGATTTTCAAAAAGTGCAACCTTGCACTTATTTTTGCAACCATTGTCATTGTATTCTTACCGCTATGTGAAATGATTTCTTTTTAGATTAGTTGCGATTTCTATCTCCGTTCAATAATTCGATGTCACGCGTTTTTTTGAAAATTTTTTTTTTGTCAATTTATCGTATGATTGTTGAATCACTGAGACGCGAGCAATACCAATCGAACGCTCCCGTTCTCGTTGAGCTGATACATTGAGTTACAATTTTTTATAGTCAACTTACGATTGTCTACGTTATTAGTATTCTAAAACGTGCATTTAATGCCTCGAAGATCCGAAATTTTCGAGCTTGCGCCAACAACTGTACATCATGTTTTCTTTTTATGTTGAGCTTTTCAATGTTATTGACTAAAACGAATTTTAGTGGAACAAATATTCGTGTTATAGAACTGCCTATGAGGTAATTATACCTGGTATCGACGTTTTTATTTATTCATTCATAGTTATTATTATATCATAATAAAATTATCGATAATAGGTACAATTATCTATAATTAAAATTCACCATTTTAAAACTTGGCTAAGAATTTCATTAAGAAAATTTTTATTAATAATTGGGATTTAATACCACGCCTTTCAAGTTAAAATATAATACTTATTTGACAAATATTTGTCACGAATTAAATAAATAATTGGAAAAATAAAAATAATCCTAAAAATAAAACAGTCTCAAAAATAGTCAAATTATCATTTTTAAAAAGCTTAAATTTGTTTGTCATTTTTTCGAAATATACCAAGAAATTTACCTAACCAGGTTTAAAATATCAACTTTTAGGCGTTCTTAACACTTGCATATATTTGAAACAAAAAATTAGATTCATTTTGTAATTACCGGATAATTGAACTACCAATTTTATTCGACTCTTTAATTGCAGAAAGTCAATTTTTATAATTAGAGAGATTAGTCAATAAGCGTTAAAAAAATGTGACTTTGAAAATTGTTAATCAAAATTGAGCTGTCGCTTAACTATGAATTCGAATTTCACACCGAATGGTGAAAAATGTTCCCCCTACACCGTTTTTTTTCAATTTACAATATTTGATATCTTCATTTTTATATTCTCGTTGTAAACGATGAAAATGATCCTTTATTTATAACGTTTTTTTATTTCTTCTTCAAGTTACAGTATTTATTCAACGAAATGTACGCAAAATATAATTTTTAAGTTTAGTAACATTTTATGAAATTTGATTGACATCTTGCAAATTTTTCATCTTTTTGAGCAGTTATTTTCAAAAAAAACGAAAAAAAAAAAAAAANAAAAAAAGTAAAGTATACAAGAGAACTAAAAAAACTTTAAGTACGTAGAAACATGCATACGTAAAAC
>JAAMPD010002811.1:0-12893 GCA_025266255.1 Trissolcus basalis
AAATGGAAATCAAATTCAGATTCTATTCTTTGTTCGGATTGCGATTCAAAATCTTTTGATGAAGGAGAGCAAATTACCCCCAAAAAGAACAAACGACCATAGTTGATTACACAAAATGGTCTATTTTATCATTGATTGCGCAAATTTTCGGCCCTATGGGTTAAATTTCGCCAATTACTAAGATCTAAACAATTTATGCAAAAATCTTGGATTTCAAAATTGGATTGGGACGAACCAATCACTGAGTCACTAAAACGTGAATGGGATACTTTATAAGACCCCATAAGTACACTTCAAGAATTGAAAATACCACGGTGGTATGGAACAAATCAAAATTCGCGCGCAGAATTAATTGGATTTTCTGACGCGTCGTTATTATCATACTCGGCGGTTATATATTTTCGCGTTTTTGATTCTCTTGAAAATATTAAAATCAGTAATACAATGGCAATGACGCGTGTCGCGCCTTTGAAGACTATAAGTATACCTCGTCTAGAACTTTGTGCAGCTGCGCTTTTGGCAGACTTGATTAAATATTTTTTAAAATCAACTAACCTTTCTATTTCCAAAGTAATTTGCTACTCCGATTTAAAAATAACGCTTGCATTGCTTGCTTAACATTCCTCTAATTGAACAACATTTGTTGCAAATAGATTATCAAAAATCCGAACTTCAATTCCTTCTGCAAAATGGGGATATATCCAGTCGAAATTCAATCCAGCCGATTTGAATTCTCGCGGGTTTCCGTTTCGGAATTATTGGTATCAAACTTGTGGTGGCAAGGCCCGCTAAATTTAAAAACCGATAAAGAATTGAAACTTGAAAATGAATTCGACACTATAATTGAACAGCGAAAACAAACTGTTCAGTTTCATTCTAGCATTGAAAAACCATCAAAAGAACCCTTTGAAAATTACTCGTCATATACAAAAATCATTCGAATTTATCCATTCGTTTTCAGATTTCTTAAATTTGTACGTCATCGTGTAACGAAACCAGATTCCTTGGCGTTAACGGTGAATGAATTAAATGAATCGAAAAACTTTGTTTTGAAACAAGTTTAACTTGCTGTTTATCGTCAAGAGATTGAAATTCTATCAAAACACAAAACTAAAGGAAAATTCGAGATGAAACGGTCAAATCTTTTCGCACTCAATCCCTTTTTGAATGCAAATGGATTATTGCGCGTTGGTGGGAGGTTGGAAAATTCAACCCTTTCCTCTGAACAAAAACACCCCATAATTATCCCCGTTTGTGAATTTGCAGAAAAAATGATTAATTATTTTCACTTAACGAGAATTCACAGTGAATTACAACTTACCTTGAGTTTAAACCGACAGAACCCGAGACCACGACCAAGGAGACGCCGTCAACGTCCTCGAGCAGCCGGCGTTCGGTTGCACCCGCGCCATAGACCGTTCGTGATCGACCACGGGGCCACCGAATATCGGCACGACCGCTTTCATTCCGTGGTGCTTGCCTTTGGCCACGAGTTTCTCGTGCTATTGCGCGATCGCCAAAGATATCGAGTGTGGAAGCGGTACGTGCCTTGTGGTCGTGTGACGTTCCGCTGGAACGTCCGATTTCAATTTTCAATGGCCAAACTTGTGCCAAACTTTAATTAATATTAGGTAGAGAATGACATTTGAAACAAGTTGTTCGATCTTGACCCTTTCTTTCGTTAAACAAAATTCCGTGAATTTGTTTGAGGTGGGAGTTTTTTGTGCAATATTCCCTGGTGGAGCGTCTGCACAATCAGTAACATCCGAATTATTTATAATAATGAAAATAAGATTGTTTAACGAAGCACGTCATATGTTTATAGAGCTTTAATTGAAAAATATAACTTATTATATTATTGGTGATATTAACATAAATAATTAGTTCAATAGAAAAGATTTTTCATTCATGTGAATGATTATATGTTATGGATTTAGGCACTCGCAGTTCCTTGAATGATAGTTGCAGAGACAAATATATATTTTGAAAATATAACTAAAATATTTTTCTTGCATAGGAAATTCATAAAATTTGGTAATGCGACCGCATTATAGAGATATATTTTATATATTTCTCAGAGCTATATTTTTGTCTATGAGAGTTAGTTACTCAGCAGCGGGTCGCCAAGTACCTAAAAGTATTTTTCCAAGTCGAACAATTATTTATCATAACATAATTATAAGCATTTATATGGAAATATCTTAATACTTAATTGATAAGCATCATTATTAGTTACGATAATGTCGGTTTATATGATTTGATTTAGAATTTGTACTTGACCACAGTCAATTTTTATATCACAGCATTATATGTTTTGAGCTTTAGGAACATTTTTTTCATACTCGGCCATACTTTTCAGTTTTACTGAATTTATTAAGATACAATTTTCCGTTGATTTTGAAATTAAACCAAGGCCGATTCACATAAGGTGAATCGCGCACATTTATTTTATTATGACGCTGCTTTCTCAGAATCAAAATTGAAGATCTAGGTATAAGTATCGCTATAGTTTGTCTATTTTAAAGTATGTATT
Organism: Trissolcus basalis; assembly: GCA_025266255.1. NCBI lineage: Eukaryota > Metazoa > Arthropoda > Insecta > Hymenoptera > Scelionidae > Trissolcus > Trissolcus basalis. The sequence continues at coordinate 2,534 of JAAMPD010002811.1, forward strand.
TTTATTGCGTTTTCTTGTAGCACTAATTTATTTTCTTTGATAGAGTTTTTGTAATAATTTGAGTATTTATTATGTTTAAATTGAGTTTTTGATTGAATATCGATTGCGTTTTAGTAAATTTTTGTTAAGTTTTATTAAATATTAAGTTTTCCGTTTTTTTTTTTGTTTTTGGTGAAACAATCTGCAATCTGGTTCGATATAGAGTTGTTTGTTCTTGTGCTCTTCTCCGTGCCGGACTCGAAAATTAGTATCGATAAAAGCAACAAAAATTCATGTTATAAATGAAGCAGGGTGCACAAATGAATAAGCCGGAGTTCTCCTGTTCACTTTGCAACTTTATTTACAACAAAAATATCCAATATGGAAATTGCACAGTACACGCGGAGCCGAACAAAACAGGGAACAAAGCTAGTTACAAAAAGCCTGGTGGCCAAAAGGGGAAACGATTCCATACAAACCAAAATCTTGTCGGCAATGTCTGTAGCTACAATTTGATTGCCCTATTTACAATTCAAATTAACATCTGTCGGAGTCAACTTGAATTTATTAACAACTGTTGGTAGCATTTCGTTCTGCTAATGATACCCTGTATTTGAAAAGAATTGTGACTTATTATATTTTTCGAGTCGTAGATTGTTCAATTGATCCTCGGGCAGACCAGGCAGCCGTTGCACTAACGAGAAACAGCGACGAGAACATCCAGCCGCCGTCCAGAACATCATGCAACCTGGACCACACTAAAGATTGCTTTGCCGTCAACTGGAGCTACGCCCCGGTTTCTGAACTCTCAATCTGCAAACCGTTAATGTAGTCAGTCATCAGCCAATAACATCAACCTGTACGATGGTGGAGTCTGCAGCCCAATCGAGTACTACCGCTGATACAATATTGCTGTTCTGAACCGATATCATTGCCGTTTGCTGTCTGTGTTATTCAACATGTCCTGTTCCAAACCTCGGAGGCCTTCGAGAATGACGCCACTCGCTTGTTCGTCGCAGCACGAAGAGGCATCAACGCTAGACCAGGAGACTTACCCGTGGTGGTCATTTCCCGTGGAGGAGCTAGTTTTCGTTATCGTGAACATCGGACCGATAATCTATTGCAGTTAGATAGTTTTGTGTATCAGCTATTGCTGTCGATTAGAGGTTCATATTGAGTGCTGTCTTTTAGAAAATGAGTCTCTCTAGTCACGGGCAGAAACAAAATCGACAACACGGATGTGAGAAAGAGGAGCGAGAAAGAACGACATCGGAACTCGACTCTGGGAGTCGACAACGGCAAGCGAGAATTCAAAAATCGCAGCCACACTAACTCGACTGCACCGGCGGGAAACGGAGAGAGAGGGAGGGAGCGCAAGACGTTTTGAGATTTCGTTACCGATGAACAGCCTATAAATACGACATCCAGTCTACACTGAGAAAAATATAAACGACTGACTCGTTTCTCACATACGACTGAGTCGTTTATCGAGAAATTTTAGGTTAGAACGTTCTGAATAAATGATCTATTTGTGTGGGCACACGACTAGATCATTTGTGGCAAACTAATCAGTCATTTATTACAAACGACTAGAATATGCGACTGATTAGTTTGCCGGGTAGAATCACCCGTTCGGTCCGAACGACTCATTGACACATGAATGACATGTGTCAATTAATTGCTCGTGTATAAACTGAAAAATTGTAAATCCGCAACGGTAACGGATTATCGGCAATTCCATAACTGTAACTTGAATATTCTCGGTTTTGTTTAGTTTTGTTAGCCAAAACCAAATAACCAAAATAATTTTACTTTTTCGATTATCACTATTAACAACTTTTTAATCGTTATCGTAAATTCCACTTGCGAGTTGCTTTCTGAGAAGAACACCTCTTATTCGACGTCGCGAAGAGTTTCGCTACCAGCGCGAATGTAACGTCACAGTTCGGCGATCCTGCCAGTATTGTTAACGTGATTTACAAATAACATTTTGTTTAAATGAACAGGTGCTATTGTTAGGCTGGGGTTCAAGGCAATCTTATAAAAAAAAATTAGTTACACCATTCTGTTTGCAAAGATTGCCAGTTCCTACTGTTAGGCTGGGATTGGAGTCAACCTTGTGAAGAAATTACGTTTTGTTGCTAAATTCGCAAGGTCCTATTGGTAGGCTGGGAATTAAAGCAATTTTTTTTTGAGTTTTCGTGAAAACGCCAAGTTCTTCAAGATTGGATTTTCGACGAATTTTCATTTTATTGATTACTTTTCTGTGCTTTTTGTCTATAGCTTAATTTATTTTGGCCGTTTATTAATTTATTGAATGTTCATGTTAGTGACTTTAGTCTTGCTAGAATACAAAATTACGGTTGTTCGCCTCTCATTGGGTTTCGATTACGTAACGTTTTATTTTTAAATTTTAGTTAAATTCTTAGTATACAAAATATCAGACTTATATTGATAACGAAAACTATAATCTTTGGTGCAAGAGTTTCTGTGTCTGTGTGTGTCTGTATGTGTACGTTTCAGTTTTGGAATAATTTATTATACTGTGTTTAATTTAAATCTTACAGCTTAAAAATTGATCAATTTATGTTTCGGGGTTTCACAAAATAATTATTAGCTTCTTCATTTGTTAGGATTTTTAGCATCCCCTGGTAACAAATTATTGAACTGATTTTGTGTACCCAATTTTCATTAATTTTTGTCATCACAGTAAATTTTCGTTGGATCAGTTGAATTTTCTTACGTGTCGACAAAATCACGGCACGGAAATTCAAAATTTTGAAATCCTCGATTTTGGCACATTATTTGGCGAAGTTTATTTGATGATAACGTCCTAAACGCGAAATCAACAATAACATCTATTAATTTGTTATTGTATCAAGTGCTTTTTATCGGTCTTGATTAGCGTGATCGATATCAAAAATATTGTCAACGAACTTTCGAGAAAGCATTTAAATTGCCGCAAACGCTCTGTTTTCAGCCACTCCGCAGTGGTGGCGCTCTGAGTAGTTGCGACCCCCCTCCGCTCTTTGAGCGCAGACATCACTGTTCGGGAGATTCTGCTATAGAGCACGTCGCTTGCCGTTTTTGGTTTTTTCACCGCACAAGTCGTTTTAAATTTGCGATTTCGGTTGGTTTTGTACCGCTGTTTTAATTGGGTTTTGTCCATCTACCTGAATTATCGGTCTTATCCCCTGGCGCTGCTTTGTTGTTCATTTTCTCTTCGAAAATTGTAAGTGCAAAACCTGTGTCATTGTATGTTTTTCGATTCGGACATTAACTTTAGCTTAACTTGATCGGGATTCTATGAATTGCGTTTTGACTATAGAAAATACCAACAATCAGAGCGAAAACCAACATAATTGATGAACGCGTGTTATTGTAAAATTTCCGTTCTCGTATTTCTGTCTCGCTATTGTTTTTCTGGATGTGCCATTGACGAAGGTCAACATAAACATCGCCCGTTGACCGTTTACATGTTCGTGCATTTTGTGACGATCTTCTTATTTTTTTCAATCGTTTCAAAAATGTTTCCACAATTCAGTTATGTTTGACATTCTTTCATAATTGAAAACATTTAGTTTGTGTTTTTGTTATCGATAACTTGTGTATAAAATATAAGTACTATTTGTTTTGATTTTTTTCGTGTGTTCAAATCTTTCTTTGAACTTTATTTTATTTTGTCACTTTTAAATAACATTCAGTTGTGTTTCATAATTTTCGGAATTAGATATTTCTGTTTTATATTTAAGTTTCTTATTGAAATCGGGAAATTAAATTTATTTCAATCAAATCGTAATTCAACGTATTTTTATCTTTGCGTTGTGTTTTTGTTTCGATTTCGTTTTGTACGAAATTTAGATTTCTTTTTTTTTACACGAAATACTTTAGAGAATAAAATTTGATTTCTCATAAATTCAATCTATTTCAAATTCGATTTCAAATTCAAGCATGATTTCGAGTTTGTACTTTTCGTTTTCTCGTTCTGATTTGATTTCGGGTCGTCATAAGATGTCAGAAGACTTAGCCTGTGTCATAACTCAAGCGAGTTCGTTGAATTATGATGCATCATTTCACGAGCTCGCCAATCGAAATGCATCGACATCCGGTACCGTCCCAACGTTACGAAAACGCCTAATCAAATTCTGGCCAAGCAACCTAGAAGCGTTCGGTCCGTTGCCAGAACTGACCGAAGCTATTAAAGCGTATTATATGCCGAGAACAACCTATTAGTTGGGCTTTTAAACGAGAGTCTCGAACGAGAACGAGAATTAGAGCAAGCTCGAGAAAATTCCTTAAAAACTACTGTTACCCCGCGGAACAGCCACAAAATAATCCTAATCTTTTCTAAAATAGCTCTTGCTTGATTTTGCGATCTTCGCGCACCGTGGGATTGTTTTGATTCATTCATTTACGCTATCCGGATAAGATTTATTAATCGGAATTATCAGCACGACTTAGAACGCGAAATACAAAACCAAACTCAGGGTAAACGCGAATCAGCCGCCGATTTTCTCACATGTATGGCCGAGTCGTTTCTCCGTGGAGCGAAACTTAAATTATTGATTGCGTTTATCGGAATATACAACCTCGTTTGAGATTGCAGATTCGGTTAAACGAAATTCGTAGTTTTTCGCATCTCTTAGCTTTTCAAGCAAAAGATGTGTATCGCTCTGCGCAGTCATTCAGACCCCCACTTTTGCCGGAAAGATCTATGAATGCCAAGTTAGCTTACCATCCCTCTAAGTTATCGTGTTCTCCTGTTATTGCTTCTGCTGCACTAGCTTTTGATCTCGCTCGAAAAAGTCGCCGGAGACGAGGAAGAATTACGAGAGGATCAACTTCTTGGCGAGAACGTATGAAGAAGTTAGCGCAGTGGCAACAAATGATTTTGCTTAACATAGGCGATGATATATATGATAACAGATATTATAATCTGTGTAGAAGATCAAGTGAGTTCTCGATAGGGCAGTTAGTGTTATCGAGAAACAGAGTTCGAAGTTCAGGAGCTCGAGGCTTTTCATTGAAGCTAGCCACGAAATACGCAGGTTCTTCTTGAATTGTGCGAATTGTTTCTCCCAATGTTGAATATAGCCGATCTGATTGATGGTAAAACCGCGAAAATGTCAATTTGCGATCTTAAATCCTACATTACATAGTTTTCGCACTTCCAGGTCCATTAACAATATCGGCATGACGTACAAACCTGAAGAGTTGTACCAACGGTACCTGACAGAATTTCGAGAGCCATTTCTCGAATTCTGCAAGGACAACCCAGGATTCTTCGAAGCCTGGATGAACGTGACCCGGGTGATGCGAGAAATCGAAGACCAGAAGCTGAGCAACATCAGAAAGGCCCGTCTCGCTACCAAGGTCATCGAGATCAAAGACTTTGGGACCCAAACGACCTTCAGGATCCCAAATATCAAAAAGACCAACGAATCGTCCACCCGGACGAATCCACCGATGACCCTGGAGGCTTACTGCCAAGTGGACGAAGACGATTTGGTTCCCGATTTCGGAGGCCTCTCGATATCCAAGGCCGACAAGGATGTGCCAACTTCTACCACGGCACCGGACTTCATTTCCGTGCCCAACGTTCGACCGACCAACATCTTTCCAGCTGAATTTCCAGCTTGGAACGAGACCGAAACCGAGAGGACATCGAAACCGCGGAGGCCCCCAAGACCAACCAGGGTACCCAGAAAACGATACCTGGCACTTGGCGTCCAACTCAACCCCACGAGCCGTTACCACGAAAACCCAGTGCCAACGACAATCTGGAGGAGCGTCCCGAGATCTTGGGATGCTATATATGCTTCCGGTACGGTCATGCCTTTACAAGGTGTCCACGTCGAGCAGAAGTCGATTTCGAGTTCTGCTATGACTGTGGAACCAGGGATGTGACCATGAAGAACTGTCCGTATGACCGACCAGCATATCTTCGTGGGCAACGCAATCGGGAGAACCTGCGGCTTCAAGAACGACTCAATCAGCAGTAAAACATAGCGATATCGATATCGAATCGATACACTTTGTTTTCCTAAATTAGATGTAAGCCAATACCATTATCGTCAACGGTAGCCATGAATGATGTGCCAAAAACTGTTTTACTTTCTTTTGATTCTTGATCTCACGAATGTGTTAATTATTTTAGTTTCTTTGATTATTATTTTCTATTCATTACTACTGTATTATGTTTGTATTATTTTTGTATGTTTTCAGTTTCGGTTAGGGTAATAAATGGGTTTATATTGTAATTCATTTGTTTCATATTTTGTTTCTTTTTTTCACTAATCGACCCCTTGATGTTATTTTCACGGTAACAATAAAAACGGCAGGGATACATCACAGCTCGTATTTGGGATCTGACAATCCCATTGACCCGAAGTCACGAATAAGTTCTTTCTGTTTCTGTTTTGGTTAGAATCTCATTTCAAAATTCGGCAAGGATGCTTGAGAATTACATTTGGGATTTGATAATCCCACCGACCCGAAGTCACTAGCTGAACCATTCTGTTGAGTCCAGAGCTACTCCAGTGTGAAGCACAAAAAGACGATATCGATAAACGGTATCGAGTTTCAACGTCATCTGAAGTTCCAAATAGATCGTTTATTAGTCTCTCTCCTTTTGTTTAACTTCACGCATTCACCGGCAAAGATGCTTATCAGCTTCATTCGGGATCCGATACTCCCACCGACCCGAAGTCACTATAATGCTCTGTCAAGAAGAAGATATAGCCTTATTTAAATTCAACTGCAGGGGTACCAAATAGCTGTACTTGGGATTTGACAGTCCCACAGACCCGACGTCACTCTCTGTATCACTCAAAAGAGTTTCAGCACTGTGATTGGGAATTGGCGATATCGATAACACAATCGATATGGAATTCCAATGACATCAGAAGTCTTGTTATCGTTTCTCTAATTCATTTAGTATCTTTAGTAGCTTTTTCCCGGTGACTCAGAATTAAAGATCTAGGTTTAAGTATGGTTATAGTTTGTCTATTTTGAAATACGTTTTATTGCGTTTTTTTTTTTTGGAGCACTATTTTATTTTCTTTGAGTTTTTGCGAAATAATTTGAGTAATTATTGAGTTTCTATTTAGTTTTTGATTAAGTATTGATTGAGTTTTATTGAGTATTTATTGAGTCTTGCGTTTGGTTTTTTTTTTTTTGGAGAAACTCAATCTGGTTCGGTACGGAGCTGTTTATTGTTGTGCTCTTCTTCGTGCCGAACTCAAAAATTAGTATCGATAACGGCAATGAGAATTCAAATTAACATTTGTCGGAATCAACTTGAATTTATTAACAACTGCGGATAGCAGCTCGTTCTGCTATCGATACACTGTATTTAAAAAGAATTGTAACTTATTCTATTTTTCGAGTCGCAGATTGTTAAATTGATCCTCGGGCGGACCAGGCAGCCGTTGCACTAACGAGAAACAGCGACGAGAATATCCAGCCGCCGTCCAAAACATCATGCAGCCTGGACCACACCAAGGATCGCTCCGCTGTCAACTGGAGCTACGCCCCGGCATATGAACTCTCAATCTGCGAACCGTCAATGTAGTCAGTCATCAGCCAATAACATCAACCTGTACGATGGTGGAGTCTGCAGCCCAATCGAGTACTACCGCTGATACGAAATCGATATTCTTGACCGATATTGTTGCCGTTTGCTGTCTGTGTTATTCAACATGTCCTGCTCCAAACCTCGAAGGCCTTTGAGAATGGCGCCACTCGCTTGTTCGTCGCAGCACGAAGAGGCATCAACGCTAGACTAGGAGACTTACCCGTGGTGGTCATTTCCCGTGGAGGAGCTAGTTTTCGTTATCATCAACATCGGACCAATAATCTATTGCAGTTGGATAGTTTTGTGTATCAGCTATCGCTGTCAATTAGAGGTTTTCATATTGAGTGCTGTCTTTCAGAAAATGAGTCTCTCTAGTCACGGGCAGAAGCAAAATCGACAACACGGATGTCATCTTTAGTTCCTGTGGATGATCAGCAAACCAACAACTAAGAGGAGCGAGAAAGAACGACATCGGAACTTGACTCTGGGAGTCGACAACGGCGAGCGAGAATTCGAAAATCGCCGCTAGACTGACTCGACTGCACCGGCGGGCAACGAAGAGAGAGGGAGGGAGCGCAAGACGTTTTGAGATTTCGTTACCGATGAACAGCCTATAAATACGACATCCAGTCTACAACCCAGCTATTCGATTACGAATGCGATTCCGAATTTGAGTTTTGTCTTCGAATCCTGGCTCAACCAACAATTCGCTTTTTGACCATAAGTGAACATCGCTAGTGGAAGTTTACCGAGACCTGACTATCGCGGTTTCGGTTTTTGTGAAAACTGAGCAACTTTGCTTGGCAAGCTTGAGATCTAGGGTCATAATCCGTTTTGTTTTACTCGATATCGACAATTGTAAGTCCGTTCTAATCTATTTTGTATGGTTTTGTAGTTTTCAATAGTAAAAATTAGTATAGTCATTTTTTTTGTAATAGCGATAAACTTGCTGAGTCACCGGCTTGCACACAAGCACTATCGTATTGAGTCTGTATTTTTATGATTTGAGTTGAATTAAGTTTTATTTCATCTAACTTGAGTTTTTTTCGATAAATTTGTTATTCAAACAGAGCAAACACAATAATTGTAAATTTTGTATTCAAATGGACGCATTTTTGTATTGTAAATTTTGTATCTGAAAATCAGTGTCCGATATCGCTTTCGAGGCACGTGTTTTCAACCGTTAACTTTTAAATTTTAATTTATCGTTTTGGTTTTGAAAACATGAGTTGTATCAGCCGAGTAGCTTATTTTGTATAATATTTTTGTAATTTCTTTTTATTTTCATGAACCAATGAGAGAGCCAGAAATTATTGTATTCCAGTATATGTGTTTTCGTATAATTTATTTGTATCACGGTTAAGTCTTATAATTGGTTTATAACACGGTCAGCCTGTTATAAATTCTGAATAAATATTATAAACCGGTTTTAACAATTCAGTTTTATTTATTTTTGTTTGTTTCACGAAATTTCTAATTTCGACAAAACTTGTAATCAATCACGCAATGGCAATCCTTGCTTAGTATTCTGAGTCAGATTCCGTATATACGACCAACCCCTTATGGGATTTTAATGATACCGTTTGTACGTTAAATTTTTGAGATTCGTAAGTTAAAGTTTCTTTTAACCGATTGGGCGGTGGTTTTCGATAACGGTAACTTAAATATTCTCGGTTTTGTTCAATTTTGTTAGGCATAAATCGAAATTATTTTACTTTTTCAATTATTACAATTAACAACTTTTTAATTGTTATCGTGAATTGCACTTGCAAGTTGCTTTCTAAGTAGAACACCTCTTATTTAACGTCACAAGGAGTTTCGTTACCAGCGCGAAAGTAACGTTACAGTATATTATTAATTTACTCATATTATTTTGTGGTTTATTATCTTCGCACAATGAAAAGTGATAAAACCACATCGGTTTGGATCGGCTGGATTTATGGGCGAGAGTTTTATTAGTTTCAGGAAGGTTTTTTCTTTTTTATTTAATTTGTGATTGTACTGTTACACATCTGCTATTTCTGTAGTTCTAAGTTTTTTTTCACATGTTTTTTGGAAAGTGGACAGAACGTCCATTTCTCAAATGATTTATTGCTCAATGGAATGTTTTTCAAGCCGTTCGTTTCGAGCCGTTCAGGCGCTCTTTCTTTGGTCGGTAATGTAGACATGTTGATGATTGTAACTATTGTTGCCATATGAGTTTAACAACATGTGTTAGTTTCATAGTTTAAACATTTGTTCGGCAGGACGTAACATTAGTGACAACAATCAGTTCGTCACCCGAATCTAGTTCGAAAAAATATTCTAAACTACACTCAGTCAAACAAAAAAACGCACCCATAGACTGGATTTTTTAAATTCGTTTTCAATCTGTTTTGTTCGTTCGATTTTTCAAAATGAATTTTGAAACAATGCAGTCTATTTTGTTTGTTTAGTAATTTTGTTTTTGATTGTATAAAATGAATTGAACAAATCTATCCGATTTTGTTAATCACATTTTCATTTTGAATGCACTCAATTTCAGTTTTATTTATTTATATTTTTAAATTGGTGGTCGGTTTTTTCAGTTCATTTAGAGGCCGGAAGCGTAGCTGATGGCGCTACAAAACGTGCAGCAATATAGTTGAGTTTCAGACCACTGCTTAGTCTCAGTTGATAAAAACAGTAATTAAGTTAATTTGGGTCCATGTCGAAATACATAAACTTTATTCTACATAACCTATCACAGTACATAATTTAAGAACACATAAATACAAAACTTATAAACTAATTTCATCATTGAAAAAAAAAGCCATAAATGACTTC
>JAAMPD010002812.1:0-12875 GCA_025266255.1 Trissolcus basalis
AACACTATTTGCCTAAAGGTATATGTCTCACCACACATGTCTCATCAAACTATATAGTGACAACAAACTATATATGAATATTAAAAATATATAAGATCATATCTTTTTGAGAGTCGTGTTCATTTTACATCACTAATATGGCCATAATTTGTGCCTCTTTCTTAATTTGTCACAAGGTCACTTTTTATAACACGTATTATATAGCGTAATGAGTACCTGAGGATAATATCTCAAGATCTTTTCCCTGATGTAAATATTAATATTTTTTATTTTTTGAAACTTCTCACAGGAAGTCAATAATAAGATAAATACCAAATAAAACACTTTTTTTACATAATTTGATTTTTGTATAAAAATGATTTCAGAAGATACAACAGTGTCTTATTATGTGTTAAGGTGATGCCGAAGTCAATCTAGTTTTGTCTTTCTCGCACTCGTTGGTGCATTGTTAGCGCTATCTTTGTCGCACCTATACGACTTCGGCATCACCTTAATGTAACGCGAGCAAAAACCATTGATGATCATGAAAAAGAACATTTTTTTCAGTTTTAATATTGGAAATGTGCAATATGTTTACCTATATGGAAAAAAGTGTGGGAAAATCTATAAGATGAAGACCAGACGACATGTGTAACTGAATTTCAAATGAATAGGTAAATCGCGAAGGGGGTAACCTAGCATGTAGTCCCGTAAAATTGCAATATTCACTATTTGTTCTACTATTCAGAAAGGTCTTTTCATGTGAGTTTTTTTACCTAATAAAGGGATAAAATACAATTAGTACTTCAAAAAACTATTTTGTATATACAATTAAGTTTTTTAAAACTCGTATTAAATAAAGAAATAAATTATATTTATTTGCGCTCTCATGATGGCGCTAAGCATGGCATAGATTATTCTAGCTACCCGGTTCATTAAAAATTGATTAAATTAATATTTATGAAATATTTGTATAAACAATTATTGTAGTTTGGTGGTTCAAAAAAATTTTCTTTTTAATTTTTGCAGTTGACGACCGCCAGTTTTTTAAAACATGTCTAAACCTCATTTTTATGGTCACAATGAATATAAAATATAACTTTTTTTTTCAGTAAAATGATTCGCTAATTATTGATATTCTAGGAATAAATAATCTTTTTTTTAAATCTCTCCAAATAAAGCAATTATATGTTTCCCTTTACGAAATATATTTATTTTCAATAAAACTAACTATTATGTTAAACTATACTCAAAATACTAATTATAAAAACATTTCAAATGAAAATTTAAAAAAATTTTATAATTTAAAAATTGTATAAACAAAAAGTTCGTCGTTTGGTACAATAGTCTCTCTGGCAGTCACAAGATTAGCGCACCCGACAACTACCAGATAAAATCGTAAAAAATTTATATAATCTTTGATTGTGGTTTCGATATTGGCTTGTGGTTTTCATACATCCATATTCAAAATAAAATAATTGTTCCACCTACAATAAAATACGTTTCAAATAATGCTACAGAAATGTACTGAAATATTTATCTGTTTGGCTTTGTAGAATTGATAGCTCCGTTGTCTTTTCGCCATTTTGTTTTGTTCTTTTTTTCTTCGGCTATAACATTTGATTTATTACAATGTGGCATCGTTCAACTCGTGTAATGATGCACGACGTAAAACTATCAACCAAATAATAATTGAAAATAACTAAACAGCTGACTTCCGATGAAATTTTTCCACAATTATTTATCCACAGACGTTCAAACTCCATCGTCTTATTGTTATGTAACGTGTACGTATAATGTACCAAATTCGATATTTGATTAAATTTCGATCGAGACCCGAATTCTTAGCGATCGTTTGCAACATAATAACATAAAATTAAATTGATTATACGCTATTGAAAATAAGCACACAAAACCTTCAATAATTGCAAACCATTACATTTGACTGTTATTATTTATATTAATGGCTGCTTTAATAAGATCATCCGTAATTATATTAAGTTATCAGGGGCTTATTAGAACAGTAGAACATTAATTCACCCTGAGTGAACATTTTCTTTTAAGTATGATGGTCGTTATGATGGATTCGGTGTCGATACAAAGTATCCTGCTTGGGCACGTTCGGCCTTTTAGTTATCCTTCACTTATACCGCAAAAATTCATCCGGTCTAATTTTTTCCTCAAAGCATCATGATCCAGAAACGTATTTATGTGGTCGTTCATAAACGATGCTGAAGTCACCTTTAACGGCATTGTTGGAAAGTATTAAGAGTTTTTTTTATTAACTACATTATAGCGCGACTGAGTTGCTCTCAAAGTTGGCCCGGTGTGATACATTATTTATGAGCAAAGTATGAAAGTAATTTTATTAAGTGTCGAAATAAGGTACCGGTATCGGAATTATCCGCGCTTCGTGAATAATGTTCGCAATTCAGATCTAGATATCATGATGTAAGCAATTAATTAGATTCGAGTATATTGCTTCGAGCCTCACGGCTCACTATAGAGTATGTACATACAAGCCACGTGGCGATGAAGGCGCTGGTAGAATATTTATGAAGTGATGATAAATCTTTTATATCAAGTATACGAAGGTTTCTTACAATGTGTACTCTGTGATTTAAAAATGTATCTTACAAATTCAGTTGCGTAACGCACATCTAAGATAAACACATACACTCGAATAATTTTTTTTTTTATATAAGTGCATTCTTACTTGTCTTATCTTTCGAATTAAAAAGTTACTTTCTGTAATTAAATTTTAAATATCAAAAGTGTACAGAATCAAAAGTAACATTCTTAACATTGTAAGATAAACTAGTCACCTAACAAGTATTGGAATTTAAATTTGTATCTCGGGTGAAAAAACTTTTTTGATAATTATTTCGTTCTCTTTTTTTTTACTTTGCTGTTTTTTAAGTATCGCTTAAGACTGAAAAATAAGAGGATAAAATTATTTCAAAGAAAACCACACTGTAAAAACAGTGTATTACGTATCTGAAATGAGTCGTCGGTGAAAAAACTATTACATACTTTGAGAAAATTGGTTGTCGAAAAAAAATTGTGGCCAATTACATTGTATGGAGCAGGTTCCACGCCACCTGAGTCGACACGAGATCTTATTAAATAAGAAAAAAATGTGTAATTCGGCAGGGCCGAGATTTCATCGTGAGAGATATTCTGAAACTGGTACAACTTATGGAGATATTGGTTCGGCATCATTTGGCGTTCGGAGTTAATTCGCACATGTTACCTTTTGAACATCTTGAAACTTTGAAAAGCTGAGGGACAATCCGCTTATCGAGTGATGATGAACATCAGATTCTGAGAGCTGTTTATTTAATCAAAATTGAGATTTCGGAGAAAAAAGAAGTTGCCAATTATTCCAAACAGTGTTTCTCATATATTTCTGTGTTACAATTGTTTATTGCCATTATTCGTCTCGGCACGTTCGCCAAAGCTCAATCTAAATAATACATAAAACGTATAATTCGCGTGCAACTATCAGAGGCTTCCGTTGGAATTTTTAGACGCGTGAATAATTCAAACAATATGCACGTTCAATGTACTTAAACGCTCGCCAAAGGGCAAACATGCAAAACAGTTTTAACGTATCCACATTAATTTTTCCACACGCGGTGTCAAATTTTGAGACCGAAATTCTCAAAAGTCAAATAATAACTCCAAACCGGCACAAAATAAACTTTGAAAAATATATATGAAGTTTCATTAGACATTACTCATATTAATATAGGACAATTGATTTTTATACTGAATAGTGCAAAAAAAGATAAACCTGGTTTCGCTCGAATCTATTTAGTTTTAAAATGGAGATCACTGTATATAAATTTCGTATAGATTTTAAATGAAAATGTTATATTTGGTTTTGAGGTTTTTTTTCTTATTCGTAAAATTGAACCAAACTCAATGGAATAATCTATATAATATACAGATTGTTCTATTTGGGATATGTTGTGATATATTCAATTGACGCTCTTTCAGATTAAAATAAACAAACAATTATACAAATTATTAAAAAAGATTATGATTAACGCAATTTTTTCTTTTTACATTTTTACTAGTTCAAATTACAGAATAAAATTATTTGCAGTAAAAGAGGGTCAGGCGTATGGACTGCTGAAAATAGCCAACTGAAGGCATTGTTTTCTCAAAACAAAACTTAAATTCGGAAATACATTTTTGTTTCAAAATTTTATTTTTCACTGTCCCAATTGTTTTCTAAAAATCTATATGATTATTTTACACAAATAAATTTATTTATTTTGTAGAAATATTATCCTAACAATGTAGCTTTACGTTTTTTAATATATTTAATGTTCATACTATGCACATTTAAACATTTTTTTCTTAAAAACTGCCGTTTTTCAGTTAAAATGTAGTTTTGGTAAACTCCAATGATTAATAAAAACCTATTGTTACATTATAGCTCTTTATGTGAAGTTACTAAAGTGTACGCTTAAATCTTAATTCAACTGCTCCTGTTGGGTCCGGTACATGGGCCAGGTAAGAGGTAAATGATTGCAGTGTTGAACAAATCACCATCTGTGGACCAATAATAACACGTTTTCCGTTTGAAAAAATGTTTATCGTGTAGATTAAAGATTAATTTATAACGTGTAAAAAGCCGCAGGATTTTTAATGCGAATAACCACGAAAAAAAAAATTTTTGTAAAATATTATCAAATTAAGGCATCTGAAGGTGGGGTCCCAGATTAAAGATTTATAATATCAACGTAGGAAGTAAATTATCAAACGGAACTTTTGAGTAATTAGATCATACGATAGTACCGGTTGTTGAGCTTAGCCTATTTCTGAAACCTTGTAACCTTTTATTGAAAAACGTTGTTAAAAGTGTTGTTATCGAAGTTACCTTATTTACTTGCATCCAATTTCAGAAAGTCAAAGCAGCTCGACGTCTGACGAGTAACTCAAAAAACCGGTTCTCTTTAATGACAGACTGTTCTGCATCCGCTATGCGCGTATTTGAATGCAATTTTCTGAATTCAATAACTCGTACGGAACAGAGGCTTTCGTTTCGTAAACTTCTCGCTTTTGCTTCTTTAGACTCGCCTGTTTTCAAATTATAATTTTTTAACCAAATGGCGCCTTCTGCAACAGCCACCAACGATTCTCGCACATTCGTGTAACAATTGTTCTTCGAAAAATATTGCGCTCAAAGTCTCCGAGGTTCGATCTTGACCGACCGGTCTACCTAAAATAAAAAAGAAATCTGCTGTTACAAATAACAAGGTGTCAAAATATCTAAAACGTGTATATGTCATACAAACCGAGGTTATAAGGACTGATTTTTGCACTGCCTCTTTTTAACACTTATGTACACGCTTAGGTGTGACTTAGGTGACTTTCATATTACGAATAGGGTCAATCGGGGTTAAACTGACGATTCGGGGTGATTAGCTGACACGTCGAATAATGTTGTTAAGTCCCAAACTATGTAACGTTTTTCATTAATCTTGTCAGACATGAAGTCAAGAGCTTTATGGATGATCTAAGAAATACAAAAAAAATGAGAAAAAGAATTTTTTTTTCATCTTTCATTAATGTTTTTGCTATTTCAAACAAAAAGGTATCATCAAACATTATCTACAAAATTGGAATCAATTTATGGTCAATTTTAAATTCATGCATAAATACATTGAAATAAAAGAAATTGATATCAAAATGATTTTTTTATTTCAATATTCACATGTTTCGGTAAAAGATAGAGAGGTATGAAAATGTTGCACTATACACGATTTGATATTAACCTACATAAATTTAATGATAACATTCGTTGTTATAAAAAAAATGAATGATAAAATTTTTTGATTTATTTCTCTGAAATGCGATGATTTATCAATAAAAAATAGGATATTCATTACTGATCTATAGGTTTATAAAACGAATTAAAAAGTGGTATATGGTTTCATGTTTAGAAATGAGATCAGTTCAGTTCACTTTGCTCGGTATGTGTCAAGTGGTTTTCTAATAAGTCGTAAAATTTGAGACGACTGTTTGGAATGAATTAAAAAGATATAATGTTGCTATGTTGCATATAACTGATTACCTCTAAGAAATGATTTCATTGAGTAAAAAGAACCCTCTCATGATATTTGAGTCAACCTATTAAGAATATAATTTTAGTTGTGTTTATTAGTTACTCATTCTTTCATTCAACATTTTTAATTCATGATTATTCTGTCAATAGTGAATTGATGAATTTATGTTGAATAATTCATTTTGATTTGTTTAAAAAAACACTGACCTAGGTAATACTGACACACTGTCAAATGGTATGTGATTTGTGGATACTATTTGATATCAAATATCAAATAAAGATTAAAAGCTCACTTAGAAAATAAAAAATAGAAAATGATGATAAGAAAATTTTTTGGTTTTTGATGATAAAAAAACCGAAAAATTTTTTATCAATTCTACTATGTTTACTATGATCACCTAATATGAACGTTTTTTTATTTTTTGGAATCTCAAATTTCGAATGGAACTTTTACAAAATGTTTCTTTGTCAATTGTGAGTTTCGATAAGAATCCTTTTTATATACAGATTGTAGAATATTTTAGAATGATTTTTTAAAAAAGGCTTCAGGCTCAAAGAGGTTGCCTTTATGATTGTGAGCTTCCTGAGAGAGACCCATTCTTGTTGTATAACAGTCGAGTCAAATATGTCTGTATTTTTGATAAAATTTTTCAATTATGATATTTTAGTTGTTTTATCATTTTTACTACATTTTTCTCTACTAATCAATTTAAATTATATAAAAAGTGATAACTTTTTTCATAATTTTATTTTTCAATGTCCGTTACAGGGTGATTTATCGAAATATTTTGCAGAATTGTCGAATTTTAAGATATTTTACAAATTTGCAATTTTTACTAGTTATGTAAAATACTACATAATATTAATGTTAGCACGCGCTGATCTTTGTTTAAACTGACACATAAAAGTCGGTAAATATATATTCTGTAATAAATATTTTCAAAAGTCAGGTACAAAGAATTAACAGTTTTTTAACAATTTAAACTAATTTACATAAAAACTCCAATGAAAATTACAAAACGACCGAACTGACCAATTTAAAAAAGTACTTTTTTCATACCAAGAATCTACAAATTGATTCTCAAATCCATATGTGGAAACGTCTGATTAACTATTATTATGCACGCTTCTCAACACAAAAGCACTATAAGAAAACCGAAATGACATATCCCGCAGGGCAAACAAAGATGTATCCATTACTATATGATATTACATTTGTATTATTTCTTTGCCTGGTTTTTGGTAACCCTTTTTTAACGATTTATCTAATCTATATATTCAATGTAATCCCAACGATTACCGCAACAAAAACTTACATTCAACTTGAATTGAAAAAAGCTGTCGCCTTCAAACATACGGTACATTGCAAATAAGTAAAAGTTGCTATAAGCGTACAGTAATTTAGAAATGCCGAGAACATCATTGCTAAAAATAATTTTCTTCATTAATCACTAGTCCACTATTTTTTTCTTTCCTAAAAATTGTCACTACAATGACCAAACAAAGTTCACAAAATCTACATACTACATACGATTACAGAATAAATGTTATGGAATTCATTTGGATCAGTATCATGAGTCTTTTATGAATGCAAGTTTTTAGTCTAAAAAAATTATACTTTTTTAACTTACTAGTTTACAAAAAATGAACATTGCTCTGCAATATTATGGTATTTCATATATATATAAATTGAATATAAATTTGATAAAAATTAGAATATTTTTAAATTTTGTGCTTACAAATCGATGGCTTAAAGCAAGACTTACACTTTTCAGGGATACTACTCAACCAGTCTTATGTTTAAAAACATGTTTTAACACCAGTTTGATGTTTCAACACCGGTTTAACTCATTTCAACGCTCATAAGTCAAGTATTCATTTCAACATTTTAGATGATCGAGAACTAAGACATTTTATTCATTAAATATTACTTCAAACAGAAAAAAGCATTGCGTGATATTAGAAAGAATTTTAATACAAAAAAATAAATACAAAATAATCAAATGTAAAAAAATAACCATAATGTTTATTTAATAACTGAAAACAAGCTAATTAGATAATTAATAAAGATATTTGTTGATGTTTAAAACAATTAATTAATGTTTCAAACAAATATAAATACATTTAACATAAAGTTAAATATCAAATTCAAATTTGTAGCTGTGAGTGGATAAAACAGATTTATCGGTAACTTATCAAAAGAGTTGGCAGTACACAAAAGTCTGCTAGGATAAAACACTGTTCAAGATAAATCAGAAATTGACAATTTCATCTAGTGTGTCAACTGACATACCAGAGGTCCTAAAACGTTTTTAACATTTCAAATCATTAAATGTTTATTGTGGTGTGTTAATAAATTTGAAAGTATATTGTAAAAATTGATTTGATCGAAAATGTATGCAAACTGTATACTGAAACTATAGTACAGTTAATTACACGAGTCAATTATTTTTCATTTATTTTTGGCGATTTTAAAGGTATGTTATTGTAGACATAACCTTAAAATTCTTCATTGTTGCAACAATAAAGAACTCATGATTAATAAATTTGTATTTATAATACATAATGTTTTTTTTAAGATTTATTTTTTGTCTAGGATATTTTTTTCATAGAATATTATTTTTGGAAATAAAAAATCATGTTGATATGAAATGTACAAATTGAATTCAGATGTATTAAAATAATTTTTTTTCCACCAGAAAAATTAACAATGGACCGGAAGCTACAACAGAAAATTCTTAAATTTGAAAACTTCATCAACGAAACACTGAAAGGAGATCTCGCTGCTTATGAAAAGAAACTTGACACCAAAACTTCAGACATTGCAGAATTTATTCAGTTGAGAACCATGATAAATGCGCTGAAAAACATGAAGGCGGACGAAAAAGGATTCAAAACTAAGCTTGACCTAGGCAACAGTTTCTTTGTGCAAGCAAATGTGGAAGATGCATCGACTATACTGTTGAACGCTGGTTTGGGACATTTCGTTGAGCTAACTCTAGACGAAGCTTTGCATATAATCGGTATTAGGATCAAACTCTTGGAAAGACAAATAGAAAATTTGAGAAAACAAATAGCGCAAACTAAAGCTCACATCAAACTTACACTGCTTGCCTTACAAGAATTACAAAACGTGCAAATGAAGGACCAACCGGTCCGACGACTGGTTGACCTGTAAAAAATATTTTTTTACATATTCCTTTATACTAATCAATAATGTAAATAAAAGAGCGATTTCCAGATAGATAATTTTATTTTGTAAGCACATCTACGGTTGTTTGAACAATAGTCTTCAAAATGTATAATTGATTGTTTTTTTATCATCTGCATATTCATGAAAATGTTATAAATATGTTTGTAAATATTTGTACACTTGCAACAAGTTGCAAGTGACTTTTCAATTTCAACAATTTGTATTCTCAAAGTGTTACCAAATGGAAATCAATTTCAATCGAATCTTTAGTCAAGATTAGAAATGTCAATATCTTAAATATCAAATGAAAGAATTTCTTTTCAAGTAACAAATTATCAAATTTATTATTAAATGAAATAAAATGATTATTTTTTATAAAATATCATTGTGTTCAGACTTTGATTTTAGTGATGGTAATCGAGATAAGGAGTGATGCAAAGAAACTGAACTTGACTGCGACGTCCTTTTGGTTGTTAAGTCGCTGAGCATATCAACCAAGTCATTGAACGAGCCAACAAAGTGGCCCATCGTGTTCAGTATTAAAATTTATATCCGATCGTTTATGCAAATGCAAAAACCAGCCATCGTGGCAGTTTTAAACCCTTTTGTCTTTCTTCTGCAGTTTCTGAGAATGCTCAAGCTGCATTATAGACTTGCACTATTATCATGAAGGGATTTCAGATACTTGGACGAAAGTGTTTACTAGTGTGGTTATGCATAAATTAAAGTTCCCTCGATAATTTACATGCATCGTTCGCTAGTCTTTTAAGAACAACCGGGGTGGTTTTTAATTTCCAATTTTTCTTCACAAGCTCTGCTTTCATACTTATAAACTGCACTCTAGATATCTGCGTCGTCTTAAATCTCAAAGAAAGTTTTCGTGCGAAATGATATTTCAAGCATAACTTGTCAACAACTTGAATCGTCTTATGATAGAAAGAGGGGAATATACGTCAAAGATTTTAGAGTGGAAAAACGATCTTCAAGGCAGAGTTCGAACGAAATTATTATTACAACCATTTTATTCATAATTTTAATAATTAGTCTTACAGTTTTAAATAAAAATTACAAAACCAACTGAAAGATAAACGTTCACACGACTTTGTTGAATTTGCACAACTTTTGCAGCTCATCTAGCGACGCTGACGTTATGACAAAATTTTCTTTAGTTTTGTCTAAGTTTTCTATTTGGTACCTTGGTACGTTGCTTGACAAGATATACAATTTTTGTGAACTTCCATCAACAGTCAAATCGTTGGGGAAGATTAATCTTTCTTCATCGTCCAAAACAAGACCTGAAATTATGAAATAAAAATGTAATAACATCTTTTATTACTTTTTTTGTCCGTATTAAATTATCATTTTTATTGCAAATGAGGTTGGATAGAATTTCGCATTCAATTGTGAATTCAACATTTCAGGGAGATTTGATAAATAAATCTTTTAGATTTCTTGAAAGTATTAATGAAAGTTTTTTTTTTCATAAAAAGGAACTTTGGCTTACGGAAAGAATTAGGACTCAGAGGAACAGAAGTGTCCCAGCAAGCGACTCCGTGTCTGTTGATTTGAGTGAAATACGCAATGTCGTTTCTGTAATCCACAAGGGAGGTCGGACCTTGACTCAAAGGTCCTTTATCGCCGACAACGCTGAAGAAGACATTGTTGACTATCGTAGCCAGCGTCTCATTTTTCAAAACGAAAGTTGGCACCGCAAATTCCGTTATACCGGACATCGCGTGGAAGTAGAGCAGGGTTGTCCCATCCGGCTGAACTTTGGACAAAGACATTCCGAAAACACCATCTGTCCATTGGAAATTCACGCCACTTACATTGTAATCTCCTGAAATGAAACAAACATTTAGCTCATGAACTTTGCACGTACGCAAAATTAATATGCTCGTAAAAAAAGTCATTTTTAATTGACTATATCTGATATTTTTGATAGAAAAATATAATCAGACTGTAATTCGTGATTTTTAAATTCAAATGTTCATTCGAAGCAGAACGGTTGATTTAATCCCTCCTCACCGTGGAGAGGATCGAAGTAGAAGTAATTGTGGTGGACTCTCCAAGAATTGTTTTCAGCCCAACTGTAAACTACCAAACCATAACCCGTGAAATCCGGAATGTAAGCAAAGGCTTCGTCGCAAGAGTCCTTGTCCACATCAACGAGTATATTGGCAAAGAAGGATACCGGTTTTTTGTCGGTTTCTTTTAAAGCGTACGTTCGTATTATCTGCAAAGTCAAGATTTTAATACAATGATAATTCTATGACGGAGGAACTTTTAATTAAACGACATTTCAATCAAAAAAATATTCTACAATGCAACTTTTTTTTTTTCATGTATCATAAATCAAGTTGATCTTCTTCGTTCAGGATTTTATTTATTTTTTCTTTTTCAGTGTCATTGCACTTTTACGAATAATTCTTTTGATAATAATTATTCATGCAAGGATTATGCCTCACTTTGTCAGTTTTCAAGTCGATAATGATGAGTCGGGCTGGTCTCACTGTTTCCGAGTTACCCAGAATGTCTTCCACGCCAGTATCAATCCCCCACAATCGATCACAAGCATCAACTCTTGTTCTGAAGATGCTTACAATCACATCATCTGATTGATTATGAATGTCATTAGATTCCAAGTCAGGATAAGGGATCAACTTTGGAGATTTGGTCACTGTAAAAAATCAATGTAGTCATTCATTTTACTTTCTAGAAATAAAATATTGTACATTATAATTTTTTATAATTTCTAAAGTGATCATTTTTGACAATGTGTATAAGTATATATATGCCTCATATATGTGACTTTTATGAAACCATGCAAACATTTAAATGGAAATGAAAATTTGAATTGACTAGCTGCACATTAAATTTTGTATATAAATAAAACTGAAAATATATACAACTCTACAATTTTTTATAATTTCAAAAGTGACCATTTGTGACTACGTACTTATGTTCAATTTATGCTCCATTGGTGACTTTTATGGAACCATATAAACTTTTATGGAAATGATCAAATGAAAATGAATGACGAATGGAAGATTTAGTTTTAGATACGATTTCATAATCTCAATTGTTACCGTATAGAAAAAAATTGGAACTAAAATTCTAAAGAACTGATTTAATCAACTTACTGTCTTCATTATCAAATGGAATATAATTCAAATTAGACGGCACTCCTTTTTTCCATCTTGGTACAGTAATGATCATTTTATTCTTCCAAATACTCAAGCCAATGGGAAGATTGTTTTCTCGGATGTAATCCCCGGTGGCGATGTACGTATTTCTGATGGATTCATTGGGGAATTGAAAATCCAATTCCTTCCAGGAGAAAACCGTTTCCAATGACTGGCAGTATTGGAAACATATTGGTAGAATAAAAAGTATCCACTCACGCTTCATCCCTGAAAAATGTTGTTTCATTCAAATGATTGTTCTTATTCGACATCGTCCTAAAAAAATTAGCTGTAAATTTCAACTTCTCGTTTCAACTCTCAAGTCGAAACTTTTTCTTTCGCAGTTAAAAGTTTTCAAAAACGGTCAATAAACAATATTAAAAATTCAGAACTACTCATTCGTACGGAAACGTGTCATTGCTTTCTCTTATATTTACAC
>JAAMPD010002813.1:0-12866 GCA_025266255.1 Trissolcus basalis
CTTGACACGTATCTTTGTAAACGATTCGCGATCCCAAATAAACCCAAGTTTTACCCGATCAACAAACTTTTTATTTTACCCTAATTAGGAGGGCATAACAACTCAACTATTGGAAACCTAAATTTAAAGCTTAATTAATATGAAATGTCTATAAATCTAATTAGAAATGAATAAAATGAAAATTCAGTCATGTGATAAATGAAGACAATGGCCGGATCGTGGATCTTCAGAAGTCGGAGTAAAAGGCAGGAAGTCTATTAATCGTCGATTACACTCTTGGAGAGCGTCCTTTTGGTTGATAAAGTCAATGAGTTAACTGGACCGACGTTTTGCAAAAGTTATGCACGCGTCAGTCGCACACACGCTGGCGAAATTCGGCCCTGGTAGTCGAACCCTTCCCACCGAACGAATAATTGTGAGACTGGCGTGCGTGTCGAGTTGCCAGCGATCCGTCCGTTGTTATCCCATGGAAATGTCCAGGGCGAGGCAGGGGACGGAGGACCCGAGCAGTTTAGCCGCGTTTCAGCTGAGGGACGAAAGGATTCAAAGGGGCCAGCGTCGAGGGCTATTACGACCGTCGGAGAATTATCATGCGAGAGCGAGCCTGTCGCACCCTCGGCCTTGTGATGCTCCATAGATCACAATGTGTTGGTGTGATCTGTCGGTGCACGACACGATGTCTAGCTTTACACACAAACTTGTAATACCTATTGATCCTCTACCGAATCGATGACGTTTCGTTATCCATGATTGACAGCTAATGATTTTAATTAGGATCCCGCGTCCTGGTGTACTTTTCAGTCAATTAAATAATAGGATTTGAAAGCGCCCCTCCTCTTGGTCTCTCGTCCATTTTTATATTTTATTCTTCCTCCAAGGGTGAACCGCTCCGAGAGGTTAATTAAGAGGAGAGCTGCTGAAACACGTTGCTGTTTTTTTGGCAATCAGAAAGCTTTCAAAAGCATGAACCTGCTGACGTGTAACAAAAAATTTTACAATTTTTTTTCAGAATAGGTTTCATTCAGATTTCAATTTCAATTCATGAATTTAATTTTCTTTATATGATAAATTATAATATCTTTAATTCAATTATGAAACTTTAAACTTTGCAAAATTACGTATAACAAAGGTACACATGATTTAATTTTGAACAAATTCTGACTTTTCAGAATGAAACTATTTTTAACCTACAAATTTAAATAGAACAATTTTCAATGTGGTATTTAAATGAATGAGACAGAAAAGATAACAACTTATTATAAAATTAGTTACAAAATATAGAATTATATATAAAATATACAAAATATAGAAATTAATAAAATTAGTTAACTTGAAAAAGCAGTTTTGACTGTACCGCATGTCTAACCTTAATTTATCATCTCATGTTCTGAAACTTGTTCATAGAGAATTTACTAGAAATTTGATCATTTGATATTGGCACAAAACACACAAACAAAACCGTTCGCTAGCGCGAGCTTAGAATATTGGATAAACATCACGATTGCGTTGATGACTCTATACTTCGTTTCAGCGCATTCAATAAAGTATCCGTCAACCTTTGAAGTCGCAAGGTACGAGGCACGCTATCTTTCAAATTGAAAATCGTCTCGCGTTTATTTTGGAATTAAACTTCAAACAAGTGACTGTTGCTCGCGCTCTTGTTTGCTAAACACCGACGGTCTGGAATAATTTATTTTTTAATTTCCAAATTTTGAACCTTTGCTGTTTCTCTTTTTTCGTCATTTTTATGACGAACCTTCTTCTGGGGAAGTCAGAAGATGCAATTTCTTTTTTCGTATCATCATTTTTTCGTTTCAAAAAAAGAGTCGGGGCAAACGTTTTGCCAGATAATAAATTAAAGCCACAGAATATATACTCGGAGATGTGTAAAAGCAGTTGGGAGAATGTTGATTTTGTAGTATAACAAATCGAAATGGCGCGGCATATTGCAACTGTGCGACGCAAAGTTCAAAGTGAGAGCTTTTTTCAGCACGACTCGTTTCGCATCAATCGTCGAATCAAGACTCTTGAAAGTACAGACAGTCGCGCACGAACAAGCGACCTTCCTGAATAAATAGCCGGAGCAACCCGAATGCATAAGTTCGCTCATGACATTGAATTGTAACATGAAAAAAAAAAAACGTAAAAAATTACACTGAACAGGAAGGAAATTCTCTTTCAAGTACAGGAATAAATGTTTGGGAAGCACCGGAACAGTTATTTAGTAAAAATTAATTTGGCAAAAACAAATAAACAAAAATATCGATAACTGAACAATTAATAAATAAGTGGTATGTTGTACATTTTTGATATTCAGTTAGAAAGATGGATGTTACATTTTTTTGAAATATTAAAATTTAAAAATTCATCAGACAATAATAAATAAAAAGTTTGATAGTTAAAAAAATTAAATAGGGACTAGTACATTTTTTTATAACTAATTGGAAAGATTTAGATATTTTTTTTTGAAAAAAGAATAAATAAGTGGACAAGTTGTGAACCGTTCATATTCAGTTGGTGAGATGCGTGTGAAATTTTAGACGATGTTTTGCAAAAACCACTGAGATTATGGTGCAAATTAAAAAACGAGTTGTGGAAAATTTGCTGAAGTGTATCAAAGTGAGATAAAATTACAAGTGGTGGTTGAATGAAAAAGGAACCGTTTTACTTTTGACCGGGGGTTGAAATTAGTTTGTACTCGGGGATTATGTAAAGAACCGGTGAGCGTCTAATTGCGCGAGAGTACCTAACGTATGATGATTCGACAGAACGGCGCGCAGTTTTGGCGTTCGTCGGCTGATTAAAAATCCAGCAGGACTTTTCCGCGGCAATGAGAATAATGACGAGGCGGGCTTTGAGAAACGGTATTAATTATTACGGAATTTCCTCAAGGGTTTCGTAAACATCATTAAGGAAGCGGGCCGAGGGGGGAATGCTAAGTTGCTCTCCGCTCTAAATAGCGGTGGATTTAACTCGGCGAAAAGACAGGTGCAATAAATGATGAAGAAGTGAATTCATTTGTAACTGATTAAGTCGCCCTGTCATTCCTGCAGATCCGCCGATTGTCTTTGGAGTGATATTAAAAAAATTTTGTTCCACTAGAAGAAGGAAATTGTAATAAAACCGAGGCCAGACGGATGTTAATTATAGTTTCACATTTTTAGTCACCAGCTACCTAATGAATTGTTCAATCATCTCCCATCCGTTTTTTTTCAGTTTTAAATATTCCAGACTGTTTGAAAAAATTATTCATTGCTTCATTTTTATTCCATTTATTTTATCGGTTTTATTTTCATTTAACATCCGATTTCAAAAAAATACATTAGCTGGTACAAAATGTACAGGATATTTTGCTTGTAAAATGTATTTGCAAAAAAAATTGTGGTACCAAAATGAGAAAGTTTTGTTACAACGTTGATCCGGATGGTAGAATTTCACGAAAGCGAAAGGGGGTTCTGAGGAAACTTCTGTGCGCGAGTTCTTTTGTTATTAAAATAGGCGTCGATAATGGCATTCGGGTTGCGGAAGTTCAAGGTGCGGTATTCAAATTGCACTGGCTGTTTCTCCGAAAGTTGGAAGTAATGCACAACGCGAAACAACCGCGCCTGTACTCCCTCTCGTTAGGGCCATTCTTGGCTCGGCTGAAATTGTATTATGAATGTAATAACCGCGAGAACTCTTTAATTGAATAATCCATAATTTGCGGATATAAATGAGGCGCGAGATAAGATCCTGGCGAGTGCGCCAGCGATACAAAACGAAGAATGAGCAGCACACTCGAAATGAGAAATAGATGATACGAAGTGCGCTTGTAATTATAGTTATTTTAGCGTGCATCTGAGCGTGTAATTTTGGTTATTCATTGCCGAGTGTACGCGCAAGATAAGATGCCGAATTTCATGCTACTTTGCTTTCATCATGGAAAGCTTCTTAGCTTCGAATCATTTCCATCGATTCAACTTGCCATCACTTTAGTGTACTCACAGTTTAGCTTACATTTTTCCTACAAATAATATCTTGTACTTTTTTTTTTTTTTTTTTTTTTTTGTCAATCTAGCAACATTATTCTGTGTTCATAAAAGCGAGTAACAGCGAGTATATTGATTTATAGTTGAAAGAGAATTCTAAAAAAAGATACTTTTATTGTCAAATATTCAAATATCGGAAAATGCTAAAATATGTTTTCTGAATTGATTTATTTCATAGAATGTACACAATGAAATTCGTTAAATTCGTGTACTTAAATTGATAGATGGATTATTAAATATACAGATATATTTTACTTCAAGTATTTTTTCAAGCTATTGGGTATATTTAAAATTTATAAATTTGTTTACGTGATATAAGATTAACATTTTTTGAATTTATGAAATCTTTTAAAATATTTTGAAACGACAAATTTTTTGATTTGATTAAATTGTTAAGATCAAACAAACTTTCTGAAATTGTAAGTAAATTTAATAATACAATCAAAATCAGAAGTCAGGAATAAACTAAACAACTTAGTTTCAAGTGTACTTGTATTTACAAAGTAGTGCCAAGACAAAAATTTTCTTGGCACTACTTTGTAGTACCTTAACGACAGTGATTAAACCATTAGTATATAGTTGCAGCACGTGTTACTCGTCATAACAGCAATCAACACTTCATTAAAGCGTTATCAGGCAAACAATTTTGCAGGAATCTCATGAGAAATTTGCGAATCGTCACTGACACATATTTATCTCTCGCATTCTAACAAACGGTGATAGTGATTTTCAGTGGAGCTCGCAAGGCGCCTGCAGACTCGGTAATTCTTGAATTTTCCGACGACTTCATCATTAAAAACAAGACGCGAGCATTAGAGCGCTGTTCTAAATTAACTATTCACTCGGAGCTATGTTGAATAATTGTTGAACCGGCAGTCAGACACGGGTGTGTCGCGATTCTCGTCCCAATTCATATACACAATTAGCAAAACCTTTCCTTTAACTGATTCTCGTCGAGGAAAACAAAACGAATGAATGGTATTCGTGCCAACTGTTTGCAACCTCGTGATTCACAACCTAACAAGATTTTCATCTTGTGATTAATTTTAGCAGACGATGAAACTCGTCTCGCTGAAATTTTTCATGCAATTTTTGTATCGTCGTTTCTCTCTTTTCGTCAGGATAAACTTAGTTACTAATCAGCTATGCTGTCATTTGAACAACACTGAATTACGAAAACACGCCAGAATGTCGTCCAAGTTTGACTGAAATCACGCCGGGTTGAAATTTTGATGAGAAGCGTATTTGTCGGAGTTTCTGAGATTGGCCAGCCGTTTCTGTTAGACTCCGAGAATCCCATGCTTAATAATTTGCAATGCTCGTAATCTCTGTGGTTTGCTCCAAAAATTCATGACAAACATTACTTTTCTGTAATTTTACAATGTATTGTAAAATATAATATATGAAAGGTAAATATAAAATAACAAAACGTTAGTTTACATTTTTGTTTTAGCTTAATTACATTGTAATTTATTATTTTCATTCTCAAATTTTAATTACCTAGTTTGAAATTCAAATTTTTAATTTTTAATATTTAATACACGGAGAAAAAAGATGTTATTAAAATTACTTGGAAGAATATTGTATTTTACAATTTTCATATAAAATTATATGAAACATTGTGTAAATTTATATGGTTTGATATACACTTGTGTACATTAAGAATTTGAAATGTTGCTTGATAGATCTACTTTTCGCGACGTCCGGAAGACACGTTTGGGGAAATCCTGTTTCGTTGGAAATAATGTAGCGTACAAAGCGCCGCTCGATTATGCGCCAGGCATTGTTTTGTTAGCTAAAAGCGAGGCAACAATAAGACATAAATGTTCAGTAGTGACTGCATCTTGACAGCAGTTTGTGGGCTTCTTTGTTCGCCGGTGCATCTATAGTCGACGTGCACTTATCGGTACAAGTCCTCGATGCCGAAACTCGACACGACCCGGAACACTGAAACGCTCTTCACTTACGTTACTAAGCTTGCTATCGCAAATGCTATCGATTGATGGCTTTTTGCAAATCCGTTCGATATTTTATTCATTGATAAAACGGAAGGGAAGACTCCTCTTCTGAAATACTTAATTAATGGGGGAAGACTTCGATTGATTGGTTATGAAACTCAGCTGTGGGTGTACTTTTCGGGGTTATAGAAGGATGATTTACACGCAGCTTTGGATTGATAACCCTGGTGGGATAAAATTGGAATTTTCTCTCCTCGTGTTTTTTGCCACTTTATTAAAAGTCGATTAATTAGAAAACTTTTTCTCTCATATTTTGTTTATTCTTGGTTTGGATATTTTTTTGTTTCTCTCCTTTTGCTTATTTGGATATTTATATTTTTCAAATGTAAAGTGGTAATTTCATCTTTGGATATGCACGAAAGAGACGACGTCAGAGAGGATAACAATTTAGTGAATTGCAAAAAGTGTAGTACCTCGGAGAATGAATGAAAATGTATTCCGAAGGAGAAACACATAATTTCTTCCATTTCCATTCTGTAAGATGTTTTTAAGAGATACACGGTGTCTTATGTAACGGGAAATTTCAAGTCCTTTTGTCGTAGCACAAAATCCGCGTAATCAGATTTCGCAGGAGAAAGATAATTCGAGAAAAAGCTTTTCCGAATATACGGAGCACATTACACGGCCAGGGCCGTGATATGTTTTCACTCGAACTTTTGTTTGTTGAATTTAAACGAGAGTGAAAATAAAATGTAAAAGGTTAAAAAAAAAAGAGGATGGTTTTTGATATCGAAGAGAGGTATTTGAAAAGCGTGAAGTTGTGCCAACAAAATGTTACATTTCGTTGTGTTAAAAATACAGTCGCGGGTTTGGACAGCGGGGCTCAAAATTATCAGTCGCTTGAAAAATAGTTGCACGTTCAAATTCCCGCAGTCAATGGGGATTTCAAATCCGCTCGAAATCCATAAAGAATACACCTTTCGGCATGCCATCAGTGTTGTTTATAGGAGTTTCTGGTATTTAACTAAAATTCGATCCTCTGAATAATAGATTTTTGGTATACCTTTATGATCACTTTCTAACCAAATTAATTCTCACTTATTTGAATAATAAAAAATGAAAAACAATAAAATGAAAATTTTACGTTGTTAAATGAACTAAAGTTTAGAACATTCTAAATCGAAATAATACAAAAAATTTACAGAAGAGATCATTTATATAAAATCAACACATTTATATAAAATTATAATCAAAAAGTATATTTTTGATCCTAGAAAAAGATTAATCTTGACCTTAGGAAGGACATAATTGTTTGGACCGGTCAGACCTGTTGAAATACGCGAAAGGAAAAAAACGTGTCCGAAGGCTCATGAGCAACTTAATATATGGTCATTTATTCTTGGCAACACTTGAAAACCCTCAGGCTAGGGTGACAGCAACAAACATACATTCCATTAAATGTGCGATAACAGTTATCACGGTCCCATAAAAAGGCTAGGAGGTCCTCATGGGAACCTCTCTCTCTTTCTCTCTGCCGGCCAACACCAATCAAAGAGCGACTTCATTCTGGTTCAAAGTTGACCAAGATAATTTTATAAAATGCATTGTGAAAGGGTCGAGAGAAAAATCACTTGCGGCCCCGCGGGCAAAAAACCAGTACCAGATAATCCTGTTTGTTTTAGCGAGAGCAAAATTAATCTTTCGTACGGGGTGGAAATAAAAACAATTGTAAAGTTTGATTGCGAATTTCCACGGCTGAAAAACACGTGATTAAAAAGTTTCGGAAAATAATTACAAAAATCTGTTATCCTTTAATGAAACTCACTCTGTTTCTGTTTTATTTTAATTTGTCCAGTTTGTTGTTTATTGTTTACTGTTGAACAAAAAAATAATGTATGGATCTAACATTATCATCGATTCTTGCGAGTTGAAATGTTTTTTTTTCTATTTTTTACCATTAGGAGATTGTTGTTAAATTGTCAGTTACAAATGGTTATTGGCTTTAACCGGAAGAATTGAATCGCATAAACAGATAGCGAAGAAACGCAACATCAAGCTGTCTTTTGCGTCCATAAAATTGAATCGAAACGAGATTACAGCTCAAGAAATATCCAGTGACAGCGTTCGCGACCTAATCCAATGTCGTGCGCGATATTGCAGTCGACGATGTCCTTATGGAGGCAATACTCTTTCTGTCTCAATTGATTGTAAACACAGTTATTTGACGGAAGGAGCGGAAATCAGCGCTTGTTTGTGTCAAGTAAAAATTAATGAAGCTCCATTCACCTGCCTGAAAGTAGACGACGAAAAACAAGGTGTGATTAATGTTCGTCGTCTATTGTCTCAATCTAGTCATACAATGTTGGCTTCAGTTTTTGCAGTATTTAAGTTGTTATTGATTCC
Source organism: Trissolcus basalis (assembly GCA_025266255.1). NCBI lineage: Eukaryota > Metazoa > Arthropoda > Insecta > Hymenoptera > Scelionidae > Trissolcus > Trissolcus basalis. Next base: position 8,390 of record JAAMPD010002813.1, read on the forward strand.
ATAAATTCGGAAATTTTTTGTTCTTAAAAAAAATTTAACAAAACTTGAGACAAAAAATTGCAATAATAAAGTAAAAGTAAAATAATAACAAAGATAAATAGTTGATTCATGATATTTAGTTATATTTTTAGTTAGTTATATTTTTTTTTTATAAATTTCATTATATAAAATTGAAAATATAAAATGAAGTATATATTTTATGTAACAAATTTAAGGCATATAAATTAAAATATATTTTAGCGGATATATTTTCGACCGTGAGGGAAATTTCAGTCAGTTCAAAACTTACAATAATAATTTCTGCAGGTTCTTTAGGTTTTTTACTTTTTGTTTATTTTTCTATATTTTTTAAACGACTTTGTGAAAGTAACATAGACCTGTAAATGAGCGACTGAGTGGAATACTTTATGACCAACCCTTTTGCTTTTATCTCTAGCTTACCTTTCACTTCAGTTGGTGAAATATTTATTCCTTAATTTTTAATTAAAGAGGAAACGTGTAAGTCGCCTAGTGCGATGAATAAAATAGCATGCAAATATCACTGAAAGTATCAAACATTTACTAACAAAATCCAAGATTTAAACGTGAAGGATGAGATGAGTGCGTTCGAGAAACATATAAGAGAAAAATGTACACGCGAAATCCCAGAACTGAGTATTTTGTCAGCAACAATGGGTTCATAAATTTGCTTGCAGATGTGTCTGTCCTAAGCACATTACCGTAAAGTGTTGAAAATACAGCGGATCGCATAAAACAAGACTCGCCCAAGAATGGTAACGATGTCTCGACTATAAAAGCACACCACTGTTTTGGTGACGACTCGGAATCGACAAAAAAAATGACAGCCGAGATAGACGGCTGAGTTAAGCGCGTTTCCCAGGTACGATATAAATTGCGCGGTACGCTGAGGGGCTGCGATACTGACGCGGGGAAGTGACCGTTTCCCATTTCCTATCGGAGTGCTGAGCAATAAAATCATTGGCTATTATGGACCACCCTAGTTCGATCGTATCAGCGTGCCCTCTGTAGCCATTACGGGTCCGGGCTTTGGACTGCGCTTGAACATGAAATATAAGATTGTGTTCAGTTATCCTTCGTAAATCTCCTATTTCGAATGGCTCTTTCGCTCGCCCCGCGCTTGTCTTCGATTTATGTTGGACTCGCTGTTTGTCTCTACAAATCGCGCTCGTTTCGTTCCCAAAAGATATACATTTGTACATATTTATGTTCCGTGTTGTTCCTATTCAGCGTCGACTAACTCTCCAAACTAATGTCTTCCAATTTTCTCTACCATTTCACTCAAAAATAAGACGAACAAAAATTGAGGTTTGAAGGTCATTCCTGTTTACAATGACTTTATTATGGTTTGTTATTTTGACCCTTTTGTTTATCTTCTAATTCAATTAATAAGATATTATCACATCGAAGAAATTCCAGCAAACTTCCTGGTAAACAGTGTAGTTTTATTTTTTCGAAGTAAATATTGAAGGTTGATTTTATGATGTGAGATATCGTGTACTCATGAAAGTTAAGGAGGTATAAAAAGTTGATTTGTTTACAAAAAATGAGTCAAGGTCAGGAGGGAATATTATCATTTTCACAAAACAAAATAAGTCAGGATATATTCTTTGAAATATTAAGATTCTTGTTCTTCGAGTGCAAAATGTTGAATCGAGTTTTTTGTAACTATAACTTTTTTGAATTGTGTTTGTGAATAAGAAAAATTAAAATTCAATACGAAATTCATAAAGTAAATGAAAAAGTTGGAATAAAATTTGTTGAAATAAAAGTTTGGAAGGGAATTATATATATTTTGATAGAAAAAATTGAAATGGAAGGATGAAAAGGGCCAAATGCTGATGCTCGAACAAAATGTATAAAATTTGTACGAGTAATTTGGCAAGGATAAAAAGATGGATGATTCGAGTTAATCGAGAATCCTTACTAAGTCCTCTTGAGATTAATTATTGAATTTGTCGAGTTTGAGCTTCAAAGAAAATGCCTTGGACGAGAACCTCGAGTGCCACGGGGCAGATTATAAGAGAAGGGAAATACGAATTAAGAGACGCGCGTTTATTCTGCACGGGGGCGAGATCAAGTGGGATAAAAAAGTTGGGAATCTACGATCGCGCTCGCAGATGATGGCTCGTCGCGAATTATGCAACGGATCGTGCCTACTGGGACTCCACGGTACACGCAGACATTTATCTCCGATTCGATAAAAAAAAAAAAAAAGGAAAAGCGAGAGAGAGAGATTAAAAAAAAATTGAACCAATTCTTTATTATTGCACGGAAACGACAGTGTCGATAATTGCTTGGTAATTCGATAAAAGTAATTTCATCCGATTGAATATTCACCGGTAAGAGAAATTATTTAAATCGTGCCCAGGCATTATAACAGGATTATATTTTAATTATTGTTTGCTCGATTTCAATTTTTAATGAAACAATTTATTCAGTTATTTTATTGTTTGTAAAAATTATTAAAACATATTTTGAATATTTGACACCCCCAATAGAACAATCTAGATACTATATCGATAATATATAGATAATAGACATGTATTCATATATTATCTGTATATTATCTAGATTGTGCTATTGGGGAAGGAGGCAAACTTATTAATTTTTCAAATTCATATTGGAATAGCTATCTTTTTCATGGTGACGAAATCAAAAAAGAAAACAAACATTTGTTTACAGTGTGATTTATAGAAAAGTTGTTTTGATTGATTTGTAATTTTTAATTACTTACAAGTTTGTTGAAAAGGGGATCGGACATCGTGAACACCTGAAAAACAAAGGAAAACGTTAGTTTTTCTGATGTCTGTTAAGACTCATTATAATTTACAAAATTATCATCAAGTATAAGGTTTCTGTCGTGAAGTAATTAATCCTAACAGTTTGCCCTCTGCTCATGTCATGTTACTCGTTAGCGTAACTTTGCTTCGGTCGCTTGAGCGAAGATATAAAGCTAGTGCCTGAAGTCAGCTCTCAATGATGGTATTCGCTTTAGTCAGACATGCGTACAATAATAATAATCACTGTGACGTTGTGTATGTGTTTCGTGCAGTTAAAATGTCTTCGTTACTGATCGAAATAAGAGCTTATTAGAATTTAACTCCCGGTGTCAGATCTCAAGAGATAAGTATAAATATTCAACCATTCATAGGTGAATAATTTATCTATCTTCCTTCAGACATCAATTCCAATGTCTATTGAATTCACCGGTACTACTATTATTAGAAAATTCCACAACGATAAAAATTATTCATATGAAAATTTTTCAATACATAAATTTAAAATTTGTTAACGTGTTTCAAGACTAATTAAAATTTTTATTTCCATCTAATAATTTTGGATGTTATATATTCATTCAATAAATAATTATAATTTTTCAAATTTTTCATATTTTTATTTTTCAACAATTTTATTTTTAATTTTCAGAATGCTCATTAAAATGTTAAGCATAAGTTGGTGGCTGTGATTAATTTTTGATATTTATAGTAATTAATTTGAATTGAATCAAGGGTCCTTTGTAAATTAGCAGTGAGAGATATATGACCGAAAGTGTAAACAGGGTTCTGTGAAATAAAACTCAAGTGCGCAAACAGTTGACGTGTATTAATGAGGGAAAAGGTGTCGCAGACGAGAAGAAAGATACGGAAAATTTCGGGTAGGCTGTGTCGGGTGGGGTTTGAAGAAGCAGCCAGGGTCGTTAAGGAGCTCGCTTAAATTAGTCGAAAAGACGCAGAGACATTTGGCAGAGACACGTACGCGCAAGGTGAAAAAGAGAGGGACGCCGCCGACGCATGTTGAATTTGCGTGGCGGAAATATCAAGTGCGCTTGTTCACGAATTTAATCTCTGCGAAACGAGCGTGACAATAAAGTTTATTGCGCGCATAAACAACGCCTTGTGAATCCAACGCGAAGCTTATTTGTTTTCATAAAACTGCGCTTCCAATCAGGTTACTTTCATTCGGTTTGTTTTGTTGCTAATAGTGTAGTTTACGGGCTGATTATGTCAGGTAATCGAGCCATTTTCAGAGCCGAATTTAACGGGGCCATGAATCTCCGGCGTCTGAATCGCAGCTTTTATTTCTCCCAGGAAATGCAAAAATAAAAAATGTAATAAAACTTGAAAACCTGCTGGCTAATTTTATTAAAGATTACAGGAGAAATAGTATTTTGCTCTTCCCAAGCGATGTTTGGAAGATTTTGTTTTTGGGAACCAGATTTTGTTGCCTGGTAATAAAAACTAAAAAACTTGAGGTAAAAACAAAAAACGTCATTTTCAAGTATTTTGAAAATTTCTTAACTTCAAATAAAATTGGTTATCCAAATGTTGTTTATTTATAGTGTATTTATAATATAATATTTATAATGTGTATAAAAACATAATTTAAAGATTTGAAGATATGAATTTTTCAAAATTTAAGAAATAAGTTTTTTTTTGTCTTCTTCTGAACTTTTGTA
>JAAMPD010002814.1:0-12867 GCA_025266255.1 Trissolcus basalis
ATATGTATTATAAATATTACTTATATTGTCAGAAATATATTTTATTGATATTTCCAAAATAAAGGGTTTACGTATACACTTAACTGTGGTTTTTCCTTTTAGCCACAGATATATTATCGCCTGTGAGGGAAACTTGGATATCATATTTGCAGGCAATATTATGCGTTTTGTATATGCTCTTAAACGTTACGCAACAACACAAGCGTCTTAGTCGAGGAGGAAATTTAACCGTGAGAATTCAGCGCACGTTACACATGTACTAGCTTGCAAGTCGGGTGCTATATTCTCGAGGCTTGCTTACGGCACAGACTCAACTAATTGACTTCACATCCCTGTAAACTTTGCCAGTCCAACTTGTTGACAAATCTGTAGAAGCGTAGTCCAACTTAGGTCGTGTCGCAGCTTGTCTCAGGCTCCTCAACTTGAAGCTTCGATAACGAACGAAACAGCCGAACATTGTAACTGAAACTGCCGAGATATATCAAGAGTTTATCATTTCATGTCACATTTATCGTTATCGCGAAAAACTTTGACTCGGCAGTTAATTCACGATGCTGGAGAGAAAATGTTGCTTTTGAATAATTTTTGACAAACGCAGTTGTGTGGATCAACGCTCGATAACATTTTTGACTCGCAGTTGCTGGCCAAATGTACAAGCCCGAAGTTAAAATGAACGCAATACATTATACGTCATCTCTGTTTTGTAGCACGCATTAACCCGCACCACTTTTGCGGGGCGCGTTCGTTGACTCTCTCGCTTGGACACCAAAGCGCTCGAGGAATGCGCGCGGCATTAAAACAAAGTAAACGAAGCACAAGATAAATTGCTGATTCTGCGAATTAAACTATCATTACCAAGCAGGCGGAGGGCCGGCCGAAATATTGCGACGGTAAATTCCAATTTGCAGTTTGCGCGTTCGTATAAAGCGAACACGATCGCAGCCAAAGTATTAATTTGTTGTCCCTGTGCGTTAGATTTTCCATCGTTAACGCGTTGCAAGCACCGCTCCGCCGGTGTGCCTACAATTCGCCCGCGCCTTTTCGACCTATATTCCATATGAAGTTGGATAATTAACTCTTACCCGGCTGCTGCTTCTGCCTCGTATTATTTTCATTTCCGCGCTCTGTCGAAAAAGTTGAATTAGACCACGTCGACGAGTACAATTTTTGAGACTCCACGACAGATGCGCGTCACAAACATATTTTGCAATTAGCCACGGATTCTTTGCAAAGGCGAATAATGCACTGTAAAAAAAAAGTCAAAGTTTCACCGACAGAAGAAATCGGTATTTTTGACTGCAAAATAAGAGTTAGTTTTTAGCCAACTCTAGTCGAACTCATTGACGTCAACTCGGCAATTTAGTAATATTAAACATATGAACTACTTATAATTGTGTTCAACAAAGCGAACTGATCAGTTAATCCAAACATTTTAACTTTTTAGCATTCGTGTCGAAATTTACAGATGAATTAAATTTTGCAATTCGTTTGATTTGATTCAAAGAAATATAGTTACTTGCACACTGACTTCAATGATATCATATATTTAGTCTCAATATCAAATCAGTATTAAGAAATTTAAACAAGTTTTTTAAAAATTCGGATCGAGTCATTATTACTCTAATATTGACTGAAAATTTTGAGTTGGTCAAACAAAACGAACTGAAAAATTTAATTAAACTAAATATAATGTAACTAAATTTTGAGTAGGTATTACTAAATTTCCAGTTCTACTATATAAACGCCAGAACTAAAAAATACAGTTCAATTAATGAAGTGAATTCTCAAATTTCTCAGTGTTCGTCCACGTTTCCTATTATATATACACATGAAATATAAAGTTGCACCAGAAAATTCTAGTGTATATACTGTAAAATTCGAGTTTAGTTAAAATGTCTAGTTATATTTCAAATATAATTAATATATTTTCATTACATGAAAAAAATATTAAACAAGTTCATGAAATTCTCACTTCTAGTAATATATTCATAAAATATGTACATGTTTATATACGTTTTTATACGTGTAAATATATTAGGTGAAATTCGTTTTTTGAATATAGAAATTTCGAAATATAAGCAAAAATATATTTTTAGTATATGTTAAAATATATGATAGAACGGGTATTTTATATTTATTATAAATATATACTTTTTATATAGTTTAGTCTAGTTCATACATATAGTATAGTCAGAACATATACAAATAATATAATGATAATTTCTATAATATAATAATTCCGAATAATCGAAGATCCTCGTGACTTTCTTCCTGATATTTTATCTTGATTATTTTTAGCACGCACGCACACGTTAATTTTACACGAGTTCTAGCTAAACTGCCGCCAGAACGAGAGCTAATCTTAGAAATTAATTTCGTATATTTTTGTACATTTTTTTCAGTCGGTTGTAAAAATCAACGAGTTACGCGGAATATCAATTACATTTTACCAATTCGCCGACTCGCGAGAGCAATCGACAAGAAATTCGATTATCCAATTAACAGAGAGGGTTTCGCGATCGGTTTGCTAGCATTTTTTTTTTCACGGCGCAGTTTTCCTCGTGAAATTAGCATGTGCAGCTTTTTATTTCATCCTGGCGTCGAGTATTCATTTGAAGTTTTACAAAAAGTGGTAACTTACAATCTATCGACTGCTAGGCTGAGTGGAAAACACCGAGACATTTGTTCGTTTTCTCGAGTTAAATTTAATTAACAACTTATTTTCTGGCTCGCGAAAATATGAAAGTGCCGCTACGCGCGTCAAGGGTGCATTGCTCTTGAAAGCAGCTGGAGCGCTTGCAATCGTCATCTCTTGTCTGATCTAAGGAACGCGCGAGACTCGCTGTTTACTTTTTTCGGCCACAGAAAGGATGCCCGCACTCTGACATGAACGCACAAATTTCTTCTGAAAAAAAGTCACAAACTCGTTGTGCTTTCGACCCAGATCGAATTTAAAAACACAAAGGAAACTCGAGCTTGATGTATATACTTTTAGGAAGTGCCCCGTAACTCGACACTTCAAATCAACCTGTTTTTGCACACATTACTGCGCCGCGTGAACCTTAACTTTTGCCACCGAAACACTCGCTCTAATTGGCATCAGTCGCTTCAATAAATTGAGCTGAAACAAAAGTGCCGCCGATAAACCATCAGCGCTGCGAAACAGTTATTCCTAAAGTTCGACCAAGTGTGATTTGTTGCGTGAAATATCGAAAGCGCTTGCGACGAAGGACGTGTTAATTAAATTGGAAATTGTCGAATGTGTGTACACACTTGAAAATAATTGGTTAAAGTAAGAAAAATATTCTTGTGTGGAGTGAAAATTATTCAGTTTTGAATGTTTGTCATGAATGTAAATTCTTAATCATAGAAAAAAAATTGTTTCGAGAAAATGATCTTGATTCAAACTTATTTTAGATGAAGAATAAAAAATTAGGAATTCAAAAATTTGTTTATATATTGAGCAAGGATTTTGATTGGAATTCCAAAATATATATTCGATCATCGCCAGAATACACATTTGAATATAGTGGTGTGGATAGTGGAACATTATCTTGATATTTAATTTTAGAATAATGATTGGCAGATCTCTCAATCAAATAAGCCATGTACATGTCTCTGAAACCCTATTGTATTTCAACGTTCGACAATAAATACATATTCATTTTTAACGCTGAGTATGCCCACACGGAAAAAATATATGTCAAAATATATACAAAAATTATACTTTTTACATAAATTATATAAAAAATTTATATTTAATTTATATAAGATCTTGCCGCTTTACATTTTAAATATAAACAGTTTATATCGAAATATATAAGTTTATATTTTATTTATATAATATATATATATTAAATATAACTCAAAATACATCTTTGTCTGTGTGGGTGTAAATAATTTTTGCAAAAGTTGGCTCAATTTCATCCGTCACACTTTTAATCTGTATTGTGATCCTTAATTAAAACTAATAATTACGTCCGAGATTCCGGTAATAGTGAGATAGTCGCAATTCACGTATTCTCATATTCTTAGAGGAAAAATAATATTTCTCATACGAAGTAAAAAAATTATTGTTGAAGGAGAATGAAACATTACATTTATTCTACTCATTTATTCTTAATTCAGACCTTTATCAACAAAGATTTTGATTTCTTCCACCAAGTCAAATTTTTCCGTCAAGCTTTTCACGCTCATGTTTGTATCTGGCGGGCCAGCGTTTATCGGACGTCGTGACAGCAGTCTCTCGTGGAGAGCTGCGTGTTATCTAATTTGCGAGGAGAGTTGGTCTTTTTTGTATATCATCTCGTGTATGTATATCTGGCGCTGACGTGGCGTGGCTTGAAATCTTGACGTTCATTCATTAGCCGACGCTAACCTTGTCACTGTTATAATTTCATTAATTTATGTATATACGCACAACAGCACGAATTCCAAGTGATACGTGTCATTCATTATCTTTGTATCATCACCTGCTTAACACACCACCCATACAATCAGGCATCTCAGTTTTATTGTATGAGGTGTGCACTTGATATTTCATTCACGCTTAGATTGTTTATGAAAACAAATATAACGACGACGATAATTTTTAGTTTTAATGAGGTACTGCTGACTTTCTTTCTGGGATATAATAATTACGCTCTTCAAAGAAAGACTTCTATTTCATAGAGATCACTAGAGTAATCTTCATGACAAGTGTAGCAAAAACGGGGGTGAATTAAAAAAAAAAAGNGATTAATCTCTGCAAAGGAAATGGGATAGATAAAAAGTGGAGATTAAAAAAACAGTGGCATTATTTTTAATGCGCTTTTTGCTGAGTGATGTCAGTGTGAAATCAGGATGTGCCTTAGGTGTACAATGATTTTTCACTTTTCATATATCGTCACTTTCACTTCATCGTTAAGTTGCGTCTACAAATAAGTGACAAGTCCTTTTTCTTGGTTGTGTATTTTCATTTTTGAAAGCATCAACACCAGTTTATAGTGTAACTGGTTTCCAACTCTATCAGCCAAGTTCATTTTCACTCTCTATTATGTGCGTTTTGTATTCACATATGCGGACCTCAAATATCTTACCTGTATGTACTTTTTGACAAAAACTGTTATCGTTGGTTGATCAAAGAATAGGTCAACTTTGTTTGTTCATCAAAATTCAACGATGATCGGCTGGAGAGAGAAAGAGAACTTTCTAACATGTCTCGTCGTCACGTCGATTTCAGCATGACTAGAATTTTCATTTTCAAAATGCATAGTCAATTTGAAAAAACGCTGTTCCAATGTCGTTTTCGCCAAAATGTTGGCATATTAAATCGATTAGATAGCCTCCGTTGATTTGTCATGGAAGACAGGAAGTGTGAATCAGAATAATAAAACGTAATCGCGAGAGTCCGTGCGCGTCGTGGTGCATACCGTGTCTGATGGTAGAAGTCGCATATTCTATGCACGATCATATCTCGTTGCCCCGTTCCAAGGATGATTAAACTTTCAAATATTCCGCGTTTGCCTTTTCCGGGGGATACTACACATTATTGCAATAATTGGAAAGCTCGTGCACAAAACGCGTGGTGAAAATTAAAAAGCTTATCTTGGATTGAAAAGAATAATGATATCACATAAAAACCAATCCGTCGTTTTTACCTGTGCACATGGCTTTTCAATTGCGGGAGTACTTGGTCACATTACTCATGAATACTAATCGTGACAGAAGAAACCGAATAATTAATTTACGTTCAGAAATCGTTTCCGAGTGTCACTTTCGAATGTCATAAAATTCCCACGCAAGACGATAGAATATGTTGGTTGTATACAATTTTAACACTCTTAAAAAGAATCGATAAAACTGTCAGTTAACCTTAAAACGAAATCAGTTCTTGAGTCAAAATGAGACAATTGTTAAAAAAAATTCATATTCATATCAGGACATTTTTTATATTTTACAGATTGTATCAAATACACAATTTATATTTTGTATATAATAAAACCGTTGTTTATAAATTGAGATAAATATTGAAAAAAGTTTAAAACAGTTTCTACGCAAGTTTTAGGGCAGGATCGATCAAACGAAAATCAATATTCGTGTTCGAAATTATTTTCAGACAAATCGTGGACACTCGTAAATGTTGGTAGTCGATCGTAGACTCGAAAACGTTGAAGGTTTGCTTTCAGTGAATCTTGAGATCAAAGATACGTGTCTGTACGAAGAGATGAAACCGACATTCCCGAACTGAGAATTCCGGTTCGGTAGATCGATTTGATGGAGGTTCGATGACTTAAATGGGATTGCATTATAGACCATCCGAAAAGTACAGACAATATCCCACGAGAGCAAACTCAGCGGTGATTTTTCTCCTGTAAACTAGATCAGGATAACTCGTTGCTCCAAATGCAGACTCCACTCTTCTAACTTCATCATGCACGCACACATCCACAAACATACACATGCACATATATATATATATATATATGAATGTATATATATTTATTTGACTATATTTATGTATATCAATCGTAACCTGTGTTTTTTGTTCAGACTGACAAAAAAAGCTCTCAACTGCTTTCACTAGAATACTTTTTTCGCAGTTCACCACATCGATACGAATTCACCCGAACCTGCTCCAATTTCCCGCTATTGAACGCCGCCATTCGTACGCGAGAAGTTTCAACTCGTTTTTTCCCGGAACATTAAAACTGTATCCTCGTCTGGTTCGCGATAAATAAAAGACGTACGACTCGGAGATAATGATAAAACAGTCTAGGGAACTTTTACGCTGACTGTATACTCTACACTGCAGCGCTAAAAGTCATTGATTTTGTTACGCCATTGTCTAAGGAAAATGTCCACGCTTTCGGCGTTTCTGTTTTCGATTGAAAATATATAGCGGTTCTATATATATATACTTATACAGATATATATTTGCTCATACTTTATCAAAATTTAGAGTCTTTAATTTAGCACAGTTGTCGAATATAAGATATGACATACGGGTGTAGTTGAAAGATAACCTCTGAATGCAAACAAAAAATGGCTAAGAAAAAAAATGTTTTTCTCATTCAAACACGATTTTATTACATGTAGAAAACATAGAATTTTTTTGTGGTCGAAAAACTAACTGAAAATCAGAACTAAAAAAAAATCAAAAAATTTTGTGACTCCTTCAGACATTCGTTAGATAAAACCATGGAGTGCTCTTTGATTATAATTTAATTTTCATTCAGACATATCACTTCTGAGTTATATATAAACTGTTTTATTTTATAAATTTTGTATTATTTTATATCAGGCTATTTTCATAAATTTGATTGAAACCTAGAAATATCATTTTCAGAGTAGTATTAAGTCAAAACAATTTCAACTTATTTCATCACTATTATAATAAATTCATTTTTAATGAGTTAATGACAAATCAGGCACTTTGTCATTCTACATTCTAAGACATTTTTCATACTATATTGATGCTTCTTATTAAGAACATGCCAAATCAAAATTCATAATGTTTTATTTTGAATGGAAAATAAGTTGCAGTTCAAATATAGAAAATTTAAAGTTTAACGCTAAACAAACAAATAAAATTTTTTGAAAATCCCACAAGCTAAAGAAACATGAATTGTCAGATCAATTGCAAAAAACAAAAATTTTATTATTAAACTGTATATTTTACTAAATAATTCCACATGAACAAAAATATATGTCAAAATATATGCAAAAAATATACTTTCGGTGTATAGTAAATAACAAATTTATATTATAAATTTATAGATTTCAAGATGCCTTTTTATATTTTTAAAATTAAAAAAAACCATTACAAGTGCTAAACAATTTTTGGTATCAGAGAAAACAATTAAAGTGGACACATTGCATAACGTCAAATAAACTAAAACACTTTCCAAGTAGTCGGTCCAGGGGGCTTCGACCCCCGACTTCCCAATCACAAGCTGAAAGCGTTACCGCTACAACAACTTACCTCAATATATATTCAAAATATAAACGGTTTATATATGAAATGTATAAAATTAGATTGTATTCATGTAATATATATTTCAAATATAATTGAAAATATATTTTCGTTAGTGTTACATGATGTGCGTGTATGAAATTGATTCATTGTGTAAATGTTGCATTAGCGGTTTTCGCAATAAATATTAATAATCAATCAGTATTGACAATCAATAAGTCGTTCATCAATAATTCGGTAGCCAATAAAGTTTCATTAATTGAATGAACTAATGACGTCGGATTGAATGGCTAATAACTATAATTGGACTTTCATCATATATCTTTGATGCATAAAATTAAGATCAGAAACAGCAGTATGAATATTCGGGAATAGATATATGAAAAAAAAAAAAAAAAAAAAAAAAGAAAATCTCCAACTCATTCAGGTAATACATGAAATATATAAATCATACGCACGAAAACGTGAAACGTGAAAATCGTGAAAATTCTGAGAGAGGTGAGATGATAAATTTGCAATTTATCCTTCTATTTGATGCAACACATGAATATGCTCTATCGTGTTCATGTCCAAAATAAAAGAAAAATCTCGATCTGCACGACCGTATATGTGGATGTAGCTTGACACCCCCTTTTGATTAAACTTTATGATTGGTCGTAATAAATCGACGCGACGGATTATTTTAGTTTTCGCACGAGAAATTTGCAATTATGACGACATTCGCGATACTTGCGCATTTATTTATACGAGCGTAGCATGCACTTGATGTGAGCTTTGCGATTCCACTACACGTAATTCCTTCGGAACGAACTTTCCGCCCTCGGCTCTTCCATGCAGTCGTGCGTTCGCTGACTCCAGAACTCACGCGAAATAATTAACAACCCTCGTAACGGGGATCGTAACCCCTGCTCCTCGCACCTCGACTCTCAGGAGAACCCTTGACATAGCGAACGCTCAAAATTTAAACCCCGTACCTGCCCACTTCAAATATTTACTCACGACAGTTTTTAACGGTTCTTTGAAAAATACATCCAACTCTGTATCGCGGATAAATACCAACCACCTATAACTTGCCTAATTCAAACAAACATCCAAGTTTCAGGCCTGTCCATAAAAGCCCATATACATTATTCTTAAACCATCCCGTTAAACGATTCTCTTAATGTTTTAAAATCCCAAATTTCATTTATTATACAAACCGAACAGTTTTACGCGATAGTTTTACCCGCTTTGCTTTTGTTTCCATTTATTTCATTCTCACTAACAAACCTAATTTCTCAACTTATTTCTTTATACGGCGAACAAATATTTCATCATTTTAAATATTAGCAATATCCCTCATAGATAAAACTATAATCCAAAAATATGAAAAAATTATATTTTTGTTAACACGAAATTCATGAAAATAAAAAATTCAACTTTTTTTATTATTATTGCTGTTTTTTTATGAAAAAATTATAAAATTTGTATTTAAAAGAAATATATAATTTATAAATAAAATATAAAATCAGTATGTAAAAAATATAATGTTGATCATCATTGTTATTATATTTTGCTAAATTTATTTCAATTATGTAACAGTCGTCTATTCTGTGTATAAAAAAATTTCGTACCAATAAAATATAAAATATTTGGATATAAATAGGATATAGAATTTTATATGAAAATTATACTTAATTTCTTTTCATATTCCGAAATGCATATATTTTCATATAGAATAATCATATATTTTATGAAAATTGTGTATAGAAGTTTATATTTTTGTCCACGAGGGTATACTTTCCCCAAACTCACCGACAAATTTAGTGTTTAATCTACCTATTTTTAATTCTATTTTAGTAACAAAAAATAGTGAAAAAAGAGAAGTAAAAAGAAACAAAATTAACCGTGCTGAATAAAATGATCCATTTAATGGAAAAAAATGAGGAAACTAGTGGAGTAATATATTTAGCACGAAACGTAGCTTTTTTCTCCCACAAAACGTTTTTTTTCCAAGGATAAATAAAATACAATGAATGACTTTAGAAAACATCTTTATACCTGCTAAATTGAATTAGTTTGTGTGAAGAAGTAGAAAGAAAATTGTAAATTAATGTGAATCGTAGTACGGTGTGGTTTTTACACAACAATAAATTTGAAAATATTTCAATTCTCGTAATAACAGAAACGTTATCTTGTCTACATACATATTCTATTCGTACGGAATCGCAGTTAATCATCTGAATTTCCGTCGAGTATAATCTAATTGTTCAATAAAATACGATATCCCTTTTAGAAATTTGATAGAAATTTCTGCCTGGATTTCAATTTTCTGAATTAAAGCCTTATAAGGCCCTGGATGGTTATCTCTGACCGACCCTTGTATAACACAAATATCTTCGACGAGTAGTTAGAACAATGAAATCACTTCTTACATAATAAGTGAGTTCTTCTTACAATAAAGTAGTAACAAAATTTCAACTATTCAACTACTTAGGCAAAAAAATTATATATGAAGCCATTTGTGGCTGCATATATGTTGTCATGAATGACTACATATGTGTCGCACGTATTCAATATACATGTAGCCATTTATGCTACGTATATGTCACGTTTATGCTCGCATATATAGATATCATCTATATATATCTTCATATATGCAACTCATATATGTCAAATCAGCTTATATGCCTGAAAATAGCTTGGATATAAGGCAAAATTTATGCAACATATATGATATATGAAACATAACATGGACCCCATACATGGAATATGTAATGTTTCCATATACTATATGGAAGTATGAACTTAGTGTTAAATTAAATTTAAATATATTATACATATTTAATATTGATAATCATTTCAATAATAACCAGTGACCAAATTATGACCTGACCTATCACATGTATAATCGCATTTGTTATAATTGTTAATTATTCATTAGTGCGCTGAGCGACAGGAACACGAAGAACGGTGGATGGCATAATAAATAACAAAATAAACTTATGCGACACTCTGGAAGGGCCCGAAATAAACATTTACTCGCGATAAATTAATAGAATACACAATATGTGATTAATCCTAAATTTATTTACAATGAACTAAGTTTCTAGAAACTTTTTGTCTAGAGCTTTCTCTAGTTCTCTTCGTTTACGCCAAAAATAGCAATGCTTCTCATCTGGCGACTGATGGTGGCACTGGAAACTATAAATTCCAAATTTCATGTTACAAACTATAATGAGGTGTCATATTTAGTCCTGAAAGGAAATCACATCAGCCTTACAGAACATGTTATATTACAATAAATGCGATAATAAATATTCGTATCTTTCAAAACGTTTCTAAGAAGGATACCAATTTAAAAGGTTAGACAATAATATAAAAGTATATCAGTCCTTCACAGGCAAAAATATATTTCAAAATATATTTTACTTATACATACTCTACATTTTAAATATATCGGTATATATTTTACATATAATCGATTATAAATTATTCATAAAACAGTAATAAATTATATATATGAAATATAAAATAAATACAAATTTCACTAAAAAAATATATTATATTTACATGAAAAGTATATAATGTTGTATCCCTGTAGGGTATAATTTTCTATTAATAAATAAAAAAATGAAGACCCAATGAAAATTAAAGTTTTCAAAAATGGCTGTATCGTTTACAAATCAAGAATATTTTATTTAATTTACAGATAATGTTACACTTGTTGGAATTAAACAGTACAAACAGACTTGTACTTGTCATTAAAAAAAGCAGGCTTTTATTTGCGCTACCTAATGCTATTTTCGTTCAGTTCAACTTTCATCTGGATTCTCATTAGTAAAAGAATACCCTTCATTGGTTTTATGATTTTGTTGTTTTGCCCAACAACTTCATCAAGTTAGTGGACAGTTACATCCATTTTTACGAGGTACTTTACGTTCAGAAGATACATAGAATAAAAAATCTATTTAAAAAATAAAACAAGTGTGATGTGTTTCTGAAAGCTGTTGTTTCTGACGAATGGAATCGCATACGATTTGGTCATTTTATGAGATAAAAAGAATGTTGTTACACAAATGATAATCCTCGTACACGATGAAAAACTTTAGCATTAAAAGCCATTAAAAAGAGTAAAAATAAAAAAAAAACGTGAAAAGGAAGTTTCAGATAATGTATATCAAAAAAGTGAATGAAAAGGACATTAGAGTGTATGAAAAACACCGTGCACTTGATGGAAGTAGTGAAATTTAACAAATCGTTTCATAAACACGTCGATGACTGGAGATTGGTTGGCTCGAGGCATAAGTATATTGCTGTCAAACGTGAGACCGATGAGGCGATAATGACGGAAATCGTTATAACATATTCTTCATGCCAAGAGTCATACATGCATAATGAATTTGTTTGACGTGAGCCACATGCAAGTTTACTATTTTCTAATATTTTGTCCTAAGCTGGGTAACCCCAAGTGAAAATTTATAAATGGCCACATACACGGTCCATAAATGTGTCCATATATGCAACATATATGTGCCATTTACGATACCATACGTAAATTATTTTTTAAATGGCTCATATGTGACTCCATCCAATCCATTTATATGTCACATGAATGGATTTTGTTTCATAAACAGTTATTTATGGGACATATATGAATCATATATGGTTGCATATATGAGCTATAAATAGAACATTTATAATCATATAGGGCAACATTTATGTTACATACATATATCTACATATATATATATGAATTTGTACTTGAGACTATTTTGTTGAGTTGTATGTCCCACCTTAATTCAAAAGTAAACAAATACAAAGAATAAAAATTCAATCACCAGAAAGTGACTCACTGTAAATGAAATAGAAAAAAAACTCAGTTGAAAATGGAACTCCAGAATTATTGATCGGGAAATGTAATTTAGTAAGTA
>JAAMPD010002815.1:0-12859 GCA_025266255.1 Trissolcus basalis
CGCCCGCTCTGTATCGCACATATGGTTTTTTCTACTTTCAAACATGTTTAACAAATGGTTATCGACTAAATAATTGCATATTCAGATTCCTGAGACAAAAACAGAGTGGA
Source organism: Trissolcus basalis (assembly GCA_025266255.1). Classification (NCBI taxonomy): domain Eukaryota; kingdom Metazoa; phylum Arthropoda; class Insecta; order Hymenoptera; family Scelionidae; genus Trissolcus; species Trissolcus basalis. Next base: position 111 of record JAAMPD010002815.1, read on the forward strand.
AAAATATATTATGGTCTTATGGTGCGCCCCCCATAGACTCGATAAAAGAATTGATTCCGCCAGCTCTGTATTGCCCATATGGTTTTTGCACTTTAAAACATGTTTGAACAATAGTTTTCGCAAAAATATATGCATATTCGGATTCCTAAGACAAAAACAGAGTAAGGAACAATAATTTTGGGCTAATTTTTTTTTTCGTGCCAAAAAAAATCAGAACTTCAGCTCTATGCAAAAGACTGTGTTCCAGATCGCTGTCGGACATATAGTATTTTGATTTTGATTATAAATTAGCTTACGATTACGATAAGCGTTTTCAATTTTCGTGCCAGAATAGATCCAACGAAAGTTATGGTAAAGACGAAAAATCCCATTTTCAAGCATTTTCGTCACTAATTTCGGAGCGCAAAAGACTATTTTCCGGACTGCTTACGGACTTATAGTACATGGTAATCGATCGCACATTAACTAAGGATCACAATGAGCGTTTCAAATTTTGTGCCAGAATCCATTCAACAAAAGTTATAGTCAAAAACAAAAAATCCCATTTTCTAAGTTTTTCGTCACTTTTTGCAGTGCGCTAAAAACTGTATTCCGGACCGCTTGCGGTCATATGGTGTATCGTAATCGATCGTAAATTAACTCACGATTACGATAAGCGTTCAAAATTCAGTGCCAGAATGGATTTAACGAACGTTATGGACGAAAATATGAAATTCCCATTCCACGCACTATTCTAAAAAAATTCCAAAATGTCTGTAAATATTCCCAGCGTTGCTTAAGAATGTTTTTCATGTTGTTCAACATAACATGTTAATGTAGTCATACGATGCAGTTATTTTTTTCATTTTAAATTGCATTTTGTGGAAGTTCTCATACTGAAAGTAAAATTCTCATTGTTGGTGATAATTCCCAGAATTTTTTTTTGCAGCCGTGTACAGTCTTTTGATTTTTTGCTGTGTCGTATAGGATGGTTTGACATCATTATCTACGCATTCTAAAAAAACGTTTTTTTTCGAAACGTTTCGAACTTCAATTCCATGAATTCTCTCTGGTATGTGTCAGCATAATTGATATTATTACACTAACATTATTCATACTATTACAAATATTGTACATTTGTTATCAGAAAGTTATTATAGTGATTGCTTAATGATACTCTGATGTATATTATGAAATCAGGTGACTTGATAATCGAATGCATTTTTGATTAATATTATAAAGGATTTTTCGTATTTAATTCGAAGGTTTTACTCCCTTTGTCACAGAATAATTTAAATGTTATTATAATTTCTCATCAATTTTTAGCAAAAAAAATTAATTATAATTTTTAAGTGTCATCAATTATTGATTATGATAATAATTCATTTCAGTTTATTTAAGGGTGGGGGGACTGAGGTGAATTTCTAGCCCTATCACCAAGTGCTCTGAAAATTACCAAAAAATTAATTTAGGGTATTTCGAGGACGAAAAATTCAATGGTGCAAAAATTAGGGTTGAATCATCCCTCGTTTCAGAAATAAAATATGAAATCCTATGAAAAAAGCTTCATTTAAAAAAAACGCGCCTACAGTTTGTAGAGAATTTAATTTTAATCATTCCTACCAAATTTCAGCCTTCAGTTTGGAAAAATGAAGGAGGAGATAGATTTTCACTGTTGTGCGATCAGAATTTTTTTTCCATTCAACCCTAAAATATTTGAATATGTCATGAACATTCATTTGTTTTTCAACGGAATTTGACATTTCTGATTGAAAACACTTGTTTTCAAAGATAAACAAATAGTTTTCTTGAATTTTGTGTAAAATGCCAAAGCGAAAGTCTTATAATTTTGATAAGCAACGTCTAGAAGGAAAAAAAAATAAGATAGATGCTTTTTCACAGATAACTGAAAGTGAACATGCGATTGATCAATTACCATTAGGTAAATAAGAAAAATGTCTCTTATATACTTTTTCTTGTAAATTTTGATTCTACTCATTTTTTATATTATCATTCGAAAATTTTAGATGAGTCTTTTTCCAATTTGAATGTAAGACAACAAATCAGAAAAGAGTTGTCAATTCCAACAAATGAAAATTCTGGTATTGCTGCTGAAAAACCGAAATTTATTTTCATGAATATATCTCAAATGAATGATCTATTGCTAAAAACAAGGTGCAGTGAATGCAATAATTCTTCATTGAAATTTAGCGTGAAAGATGGAAATGAAGGTTTTGCTCATCGTGTCGAATTGTATTGCGAGGACTGTGAAAGTTTGGGTCTCGAGTCAATCAAGGCATCAACTTGGACGTCAAAAAAAATCTCTGATGAGAATTCAGAAAGACCAGCTTTCGATATCAACATGCGCATTGTGTCTTCGTTTTTGTATTTAGGTTTTGGCTTCAACTACTTGCAGAAATTTGCAATGACTATGGGGTTGGCATCACTTGCGGAGAGAACGTTTCATATTATTTAGGGAAAAATCAACAAGGCCAGTATCAGTTTGGCAAAACAAAATTTGGATGATGTGAGAAAACGAGTGTATGAAGCTGACAGAAATTTATTGAATGAATCAGACTTAGCAGAGAATCAATCAGTTGAAGTAGGAGTAAGTTTTGACGGGACATGGATGACGAGAGGTCACGGATCTAAACACGGCGTAGGATGCCCTATCGACATGCTGACTGGATATGTTACTGATTTCGAAGTTTTGACTAAACATTGTCAGGCATGTAGTATTGCAAAATCTGATCTAGGAGAAGATTCACCTGAATTTCATGTTTTGATGCAAGGTCATGAATCAGAGTGTTTCATAAACCACACTGGATCGTCGAATTCACAAGAAATGAATGCAGCGGAGAAAATTTGGCGAAGATCCGAAAGCTATAGAATGAAGTATACCGAAATTCTGTGCCTGAAACCATTTGAACACTCTGAAAGTGTATAGGGATGATGTTGAAATAATAAAGCAAGATTGTGTCAATCATGTACAGAAAAGGTGAAAAAAAGATAAATAAGTTTCTAGTGATTTTCTTTTAGCTTACTTCTATATTTTATCAATAAAAAAAACTTTTTCGACAGAATGGGGACTGCTCTTCGTAATTTGATCAAAACTTGTCGTGCCAATAAAATCACTCTCGGAGGGCGCACACCAGGCAGTCTAAAAGAGACTACTATAAAAAAACTAACAAAGTACTATGGAAATGCTGTACGTAAGCATTCAGGAAATGTGGCTGAGATGAAAACGGCTATTTTAGCCACAATTTATCACTGTGCATCCACCAACCAAAATCCACAACATGAAATGTGTCCGAAAAGGGCAGAATCTTGGTGCTTCTACCAATCAGCATTGGCAAAAAATATGACGCCAGAACATCACGAAAACAAAATCACCACACCATTGAACCAGAATGTCATGGAACATATCATTCCAATTTACGAACGGCTATCGGATGAATCTTTGCTGAAAAGGTGTTCCAGGTGTTTGACGCAGAATGCAAATGAAACTCTTCACAGCAGAATTTGGCAAAGGTGTCCAAAGACTTTGTTTGTATCAAAAGAAAGAGTAGAGTTGGCAGTTATAGAAGCGATTTCCGAATACAACTCAGGAATAGCTTGGACGTTGCCATCAAAATATGCTTTCTTAGGACTTGAAGTAACTCCATCCATGAGAGAAGTAGCTCGAAAAAGGGATTTTGAAAGAAAGCAAAAAATAGAAAAAAACAAAACGAAAATGCAAGACGTTATCGGCAAATCGTACGCAGAGCTCAGCTACAAAATGAAGTTTTACTTAGAGCTCAAGAAGGAATTACGTACAGTGCAGCAGGATTTTAGTTTTCGTATAAATAATATTGTATATACATAATTCTGTTACAATCCTGTAAATATTTCATTATTTCTATATAAAAAAATTGTTCTCAGCATAAAAAAATTGTTTCCTTTAGTTTTTGCTATGTTTTGGAAATAATTATTACTAATAATAAATTTTATTCATTCAAAATTTCATTTATTCAACAAAATTAAAGAAAACTATTTGTTTATCTTTGAAAACAAGTGTTTTCAATCAGAAATGTCAAATTCCGTTGAAAAAAAATGAATGTTCATGACATATTCAAATATTTTAGGGTTGAATGGAAAAAAAATTCTGATCGCACAACAGTAAAAATCTATCTCCTCCTTCATTTTTCCAAACTGAAGGCTGAAATTTGGTAGTAATGATTAAAATTAAATTCTCTACAAACTGTAGGCGCGTTTTTTCTAAAATGAAGCTTTTTTCATAGGTTTTCATATTTTATTTCTGAAACAAGGGATGATTCAACCTTAATTTTTGCACCATTGAATTCCTCGTCCTCGAAATACCCTAAATTAATTTTTTGGTAATTTTCAGACTACTTGGTGATAGGGCTAGAAATTCACCTCAGCCCCCCCTTAACAGCCGAAAATTCATGTGAATAATATCTAACATAACATAATTTTTTTATTATTATTGTTACTTTTATGATGATTGTTATCATAAGTAGTTGATAAATGTCAAAAATTGACAGTTCGACAATCAGAACTGTAAAAAGTGAAGTTTTGACATCAAAATCGTGTTTAGCGGCATGAAAAACTTATAAAATGACACCTTTGAACGGTTTTTTTGGAAATTATTCAAAATATGACAGCTATTTGACAGGTACAACTGTCAAAAACTCAATTTTGACATCAGACTTGAATCCAGGGACCACCGAAATTCAAGTATACGAAGTTTCAAGTCGATACACTTGAAATTATAAGAGTTACGCTGAAAAGTCTCAGAATCGTAAGAAATCCCGATCGAATAGAAAACTTGAAAACATTAACCTCTTACAGGCACGGGTTAATTCATTCCAAAAAATCTAAAAAAATTCACAAAATTTTTTTTGTCAAACTATACAAGATTCCGGGTGGACATCGGCAAAACTCGGACTTTGTAAAAATAGTGGCCACCCTACTGGAGGGGTGTAGAACCGCCAAGATACATAATAATTTCATAATTTCATTTTGTGTTCACTTTTTTTGTTCCTATTTTTCAACAACAGGTCGCAACAAAAATGTATTTTCTTTCAGCCAAAATATTCTCCCGTGATATACCAAGGTCACTACAGAGCCAAATTTTTAGAATATATTATTGAAAAATAATTCGACGAAAAGTAACTAAATTGTGTGAGAAAGGCGAACGAGTTACATGACATTTCACCTGAAATATGGAGCTAGTTGAAAACAGCGTTACATTTATGTATTGGCCCAGATCCGCTTTTCATATTAGTGCCAAGAATGACGGAGTGAGGTCCTGACTCCAACCTTGTTCAAATTTATACTTGGAGTACTTTCTAATTTCTTAGATAATCAAATCATTTTTCTAAAATTTCTACGAGCTCTTACAAGTGATAGGAAAATCATGTTATGATAAACTCAATTAGAATATTAATGAGCAAGAATTACCGAAATGGATCCAAACACTTATATAATTTTTTCTACGTTTATCAGATTTTGAGCGATTTCAAGGACAATCCTGTTACTTCGGATAAGCATTTCATTTCAGAACTCACCTTCGGAAGAAGATGTAATCAACTTCTACCAGATCTTATAAAAGGAAGTTCGTTCTTGACCAGGAAAGGTAATTTTCTATTTTCCATGAATTTGGGGAATTTTGAATCAGCGAATGACTTTGTAAAAAAATTTAATGATGCGGGAGAAAACTTTTTTCTCAACCAAAGTTGGCGCGCGTATATTCCTGATGAGAAATTGTATTTTTTTCGTGTAGTAGGGGGATTCGGTGATGATTCAATTAAATCCGATGAAATTTTTGAATTTATGAAACTATTACCGTTTGATGCGCCGTGGTCTCCGATTTGTGAAGTCGAACCTTTAAAACGTGGTGTCATCGAAAATGGATCACGCGTATTTATGGACTCTGGTTCATTTAAACTTTGGTTTAAATCTAACAATATTCCTGATAAAGTTGTTCTTTTTGGTCAGGTTTTATACCTTAAACCTTTCGTTAACAAAGTAATCAGATGTTATAATTGCCAACGTTTTGGCCATACGGCGAGTTTTTGTAAGAGTCGAGGCAATAGATTTTGTTCAATCTGTGCTGATTCAAACCATAGCGATGCGAATTGTCCTAACCCAGAGAATGAGAAATGTATTAATTGCATAAGAATGAACAGAACCAAGTACTTTCATAATGCTTCTGATCCAAATTGTTTCGCATTTAAATTTAATCAGAATGTTAAATTTTTGATGGCGAAAATAAATAAAACATTTAAAGACTGCGAAGATCTTCTAGTTAGAGCAGGAGGAGATATAAATTCTATTATACGACGTTTTGCTCCTAAACCGAGATCTGATTTACTCTCTTACGCCGATATAACTATGGATAAGAATTACTAGACAAGTAATAGAAATTCAGAAATTGTTCCATACGTTTCTCAAAACTTAAATAAAATGCCATTTAAAAGATCCAGAGTTAATTATGAACTCTCACAGGACTCTGTGGACTCAATTTAATCACCCGGTTCAATAAATAATTTAACTTATAGTCAACAGCCGATCACCAGTTATATTTGCAGAAATAATGAGAATTTTCTTGAAAACGAAATTGAACCATCATATTTGAATGTTTTGGGTGCTTCGAATAATTATATATCAGACATTTGTGTTGAAGGTGCGGGCATCGTTAGATCGGTGTGTGAGGCTTTGAAGGTGGATTTCAAATCAGGATTAGAGTATCAAAAATTCTGCAATGAAATCTTGAAATCTGTTCTGTACAAGAAACAATGATTATTGTAATCGTTATATGTTTTGTCACTGTTACTGCCCAAAAGAATTCATGTCTAAATTCGATCTAAATATATGTTTTTGGAATTGCAGGTCTATATCTAATAAAAAACAATATTTGCCGTATATGTTCGATAAATATAGTATAGATGTTCTTTGGTTTTTTTTAGCTAAGACCTTCTTAGGAGATAATCATTTATTTTTTTTTCCAGGCTATAATTTCGGGTCATGCGAAAGGGCTCATGCACCAGGAGGAGGAGTAGGGCTGTTATTGAGTAATAAACTAAAATTCAAATCTATGACTGATGAATATCAAGACCTTGTGAATTTGTGCTCTTCTAATAAGGTTGAAATTGTTATGGTACAGATATTTTCTAATGATAACCTTGAAAAATATATTAACATATTAATTGTCTACAGCCCGCCCAGACCCAACACCACTTATACCAAACCCGACTTTTGGAAAAAATTTATCGACGGTATCTCAAATATTCCTGACTTGATCCTATGCGGAGATTTTAACGCGAAAAATCCATTATGGACATCAGTTAACTCTTACAACCTGGAGGGGGACAAGCTGGCAGCTGCTATCTTCGATAGCGAACTAATTTGTTTTAATGATGGTAGTGGGACTTATAGCAAAAAAGATGGCTCTGCGATGGATGCATTGGATCTGACCTTCGCTCACTTCAGCATTGTTAATTTATTATCGTGAAAAGTCATAGATGATAATTTCGATAGCGATCATTTCTCCATTTTGTTTTGTTTTGAAAAATTCCTCATCGATAATATACCGTGCAGGCCACAAATAAATATTTCGAAAATTGATTGGGCTAAATTTGAAATGAATGTCGAAAATAAGTTCGAGGATTTTGATATGGTAGATGATATTGACACTGTGTATGACCCATTTTCTGCACGTATTTTAGACTCTTTACGATCTTGTGGGGCGACCGAAAATAAAACAAAAAAGTTCAAAAAAATACAAATGTTACTGGTGAAACGACACCTGTTCCAAATTAATGGCAAAAAAACATGACGCGTTTAAAGAATTCAAATTAGCGCCAACCTTGAATAACTTTGAGAAATACGATAAACTTTGTTCTCACATTAAAAAAGCTTTACATGAAGAGAGATTTTCGGAATTTTCTAAATTTTGCGATAACTCAAATAGAAATACTAACCCAAGTTTCGTTTTTAACTTAACTAAAAATATCAAAAACAAAAAAATTTTAGCGGCAAATCAACCGATAACCAATATGGTCAATATAGATAAAATAAAACACAAATTCTCAGAAATGTTAGATAGACGGTACCCTGCGGTCATCGCTGACTATATCGATTATGAAGAAAATTCCATATCTAATTCTTCAGATCTTTCAAATCCGATAGTTTGTCTAAATATGAACAGAAATTTCACATTCAATGAATTAAAATCAGCCCTTTTTTCATTTAAAGTAACTTCTAACCCAGGGTCGGATTTCATATCTTTCAAAATTTTGAGACACTTGTTACATTCTATTCTAGAGTTCTTATTATCAATTTTCAATTTCATCTGACTACATAACAAAATTCCACTGGCCTGGCGTCAATTTTATACAGTTTTTATTCCTAAACCAGGAACGGATAAATCACGTCCTATTGCTCTTGCGTCTTGTTTGTTGAAATAATTTGAAAAAATTATCAACGTCTTTTGGCATGGTGGATAGAAAATGCAAACATAATTCCTAGTTGTCAATACGGTTTTAGAAAAGGAAAATCAACCACCGATGCCGTGATTGATTTAACAACTTTTATTCAAATTCACTTATTGAAAAGGAAACTAGTGGGAGTAATCTATTTGGATATTAAAGGTGCGTTTGATAATGTAGATGTTAATATACCAGCAAAATTTTTATTGAGATTGAAATGTCCTAAACATTTTGTAAAAGTCATTTTTAATCTAGTTAAATTCAGAAATTTGATAGCGTTTGCTGACGGTAAGAATATAGATCAGGGGTGTGCAACTGTAGGTCTACCGCAAGGTTCTATACTGAGCCCAATCTTATTCAATATCTATGTTTCACAAATCCATTCTGTTTTGGATGATAATATAAAATTTGTAATGTACGCGGATGACATAGCCCTTTGTTTTGCAACGGATAACTTAGATTCACTATTTCGTCAAATAAATTCTGCACTTGCCGAATGCGATCGCTTTCTTAGCTCTATAAACCTCTAGTACCTAATAAATCATTGGCTACTATTTTCGCTAAATTTAGTAAAAATACTATCATAAAAAAACGTAATTTGTATTTTATCCTGAAAGACACCAAGCTGGAAATCATTAAGTCATTTAAATACCTGGGTGTTTTCATCGATTGGAAATTATTGTGGAACCAACATATCAAATATGTAAGCGAAAAAGCGAGTAAATTTATCAATGTGCTGAAGATGTTTTGTGGTTCGAATTGGGGAGCACACCCCAAAATTATATATAAACTGTATAAAAGTCTTGTCCTGTCAAATTTGGAATGGGGATGTGAATTGTACAATAATTGTTCGTCTAGTGTAAGTGCGAAATTAGATATGATTCAATTTAGATGCATGCGTCTAATTTTGGGTTTAATGAGATCTACTATAATTAACGTCATGCGAGATTTGACTGGTGAATGGCCATTAGCAAAAAGAATACTCTTATTTTCGTATAAGACATGCGCGAAATATTGCTCATTTCCTAATTATTTTCCTATAATGTCATACTTGAGGAATGTTGATTTTAAACGGTCTGATTCAGAGTTTATAAAATATGAAGAAGCTTTTCTAGATATTTATACTGTTAATAGTAATGATCTCAAGGTGTTAATTGTGTTTAGATTACCAGGATGGTTTAACTTTAAGTTTCAAACAAGGTTTACAGACTTTGAGAGAATCTGTGATTTTAAATTTAATGAGATACGAGAAAAAATGTCTTCGAGAAATGCGAATAGATTATTTTCTAAGTATATACAGGATAAATATCCTAATTATGTAACTATTTTTACAGATGGCTCAAAAAAACTTGATAAATATAACTCTTATCTACCACTAGCTTGTAGATATGGAGTAGTGTGTCCTTCTATCAATAAGTCCTTGAAATTTAAAATTAATGATAAATTTTCTATTTTTCATGCAGAAGCATATGCCGTAATAAATGCTATAAATTTGATTGTTGAATATAATTTGAAAGAGATATTGATTGTTACAGACTCTTTGAGTCTGATTAATGCTCTGTGCGACATTGATGTTGAAGGTAATGCGGACCCGATCATATACATAATCAAACAATTATACTGTGAAATGCTATTAAATAACCCAGTTCTAGACATAAAATTGATATGGGTTCCTAGCCATATGGGTATAAGTGACAATAAAAAATCTTTTTGAAAACTGAATGTTTATTCTACAAAAGAAAATTGTTATCGGAAATAGTTGAATGTATCTGGTTAGAACGTCATCAGAAAGGTAAATGCTACTTCCCTCATAAAGATCGATCATCTCTACTTGTTAAGCCGTGGTGGAAATCTTCTAACCTGGAAAGAAACATCATAACATTTATTGCGCGGATACGTACGGGCCATACGAGATGTGCAGCGGATTTAGCGAGAATTGGCGTGATTGATGATCCTGAATGCACCTGTTCACAGACCTTAAATCATCTGTTCTTTGATTGCCCGATGATTCAATATAATTCAAATGAGCTTAGAGTCAAACTGTTTGAATTATGCCCGGAGTTACCAAGTGATATTACCGTCATCTCCTTTTCAAGTTGCGAAGTTGCCTTTAGATGCCGGTTTCGTTTTGCTCAAAAGCATAAAATCATCATTTTAACACTGAATCCAGTTTGGCTTGCGGAGGCAGTTCTTAACCTCCATCGCCATTAACGACACCAAACCAAACCACCAAGTTTAATTTCATTATCTAATTTTTTTTTTAATTTTCCATTTACTATCTAATCGTCTTTCTTCTATAAAAGAGAGAACACAGGAATTCTCGCTGTTATTCGCATCTTTCATATTAATGAATAACTGCTTTAATTTAATTTTTAATTTCTTTGCAAACCGAAATGTTTTTAAATTATGTTTTACTAGTTACAATTATTATCCCAAATGTTTTGTGCGCCCCACCACGTCGTCTTATACAATGTATTAGTATGGAGGACCGTTATTTGGATTGGTATATCTAACATTTCTAGCTGTATGTAATGATTAAGTTTCTAATTTTATAATCTAATTTAAAAAATCCAAACCAGGTTTTTGATTTACAAATTATCGAAAAATGAAAACATCAACAACTTGGCGATAAAAGAAGGCATTGGTTATTTAGTAAGAGATGAAAAATACTCGTTATATTTGGATCAGGTAAAAAATATCACATCCCCGGACAATATTTTAGCAAAAACTTTAGCACCTTTGTATGAACAGGTAAAAATTAATCTCATATTACAATTGGTATTCTAGAAATCTTTTTTTTACAAAACTCATTTCCTTGTTATTGCGGTTGAATTTACCTAATATATATTTCGGACGCAATTTTTATTTCAACAAAGTTTTTTTTGACTTTTTAATACGTTATTAATAATATTTTATTAAATCCACAGAGTTTGTATGTCGCAAAAAAATACACCATGAACGATAACTGGAATTAAAAATTGAAGTTTAAAAAAAATATATATATATATTCATCCAGTTAAAATTTTAAAATTTATTTTGTAGAACAGAGATGAAAAATTGGAATGGATTTTGTACAACGATCAACCGCCAAACAAACCGTACATTTCCGACTTCGGTCATGCCAAAGGAGTGTTCCTGTTCAACGGCGAGGAAGGAGTTTGGCTGGTTCACAGTGTCCCGCATTTTCCGCCGGAACCCAATGAGAAATTCGAATTCCCAAAAACGGGCTACCGTTATGCACAAACCCTATTTTGCATGTCCGTCAGAAAAGAAGAATTTGACAATATTGGATTACAGCTAAAGATAAATGAGATCAACGTTTACAGCCACAAAATTTCCAATGAAACTGCGACCTTGTATCCGAATCTTGCCGATGCTGCTAGACAAGTTCGAAATAACAACGGAGAAACTTTTAGACAATCGGCGTTTAAAACTTCACAGGGATACCGTATGCAGTCTTTTGCAAAATCATCAAAATGGAATAAAGGTAAAGTGTGTGTTTGTTTCACATTATATCTGTACCTGTTATCTTTTTTACATTTGATTTTGTTTTAGAATTGTGGTCTGATTTGGTAGCTCCGTCTTTAAATGTAAGTTTGTATGTTCAATCGTGGTTGAACGAAGCTGATAGACTCAATTCCACTTGCGATAAACCAAATCAGTAAGTTTTTCTCTTTATCTTTTAAATATATTAAAATCATCAAGTCCCTGAAACATTTTATTAATTAGTATAAGTAGTAGCTTTAGTTTCATTTAGAAATCAAAAAACATTCATAATCAATTTCATACGTTTTTCAACATTGCGTAGGGTTTACAACATCAAAACCACTCAGTATGATGGATTCGCGTACCAAAGTACGAATGATCATTCAAAATGGGCAATTGCGGTTGACGTAAGCGGTCCGAAGTGTATTTGCTTTGGTGACATCAATCGAGCAGTAAGTCTTGATCTTTTTTTAATATTTGTAATGAATTTGACACAATTTAAACTAATTCGATATAATTTCAACGGTTGTATGAATTTCTAATCGTTTGTTATTTTATTTAGGAAAGTCAATTCAAAAGAGGCGGAGGAGCAGTTTGTTTATTAAATGATAATTTTTTCATGATGGATTTAAAAAAATGATCTACGTTTTTGAAGAGTGCCCGAAGACATGATCTGACTTTTTACCAACTATATTTTAAAGATTTTTGTTGAGGAAAAATAATTGTAAGAAAAAAAAAACAACCAGTACCAAATTGATTTGTTTGCAAAAATGAATCAAGGTCAGAATACCA
>JAAMPD010002816.1:0-12851 GCA_025266255.1 Trissolcus basalis
CCAAAACTTAAATCTGATCATCGCAAAAATAACTGTATAAGAAAAAATTGAGATAACGAAGATGTGATTTTAATTCTCAAATGTTAATTCCATTTGCAATTGAAAAGTTGGGGATGGTTTGTTGAAAGTTCATCCGAGTCGACAGAATGTTAATGATTGCAAGGTAAAAGATGGTGCGAGGTGGCGGTGGTTTAAAAGGGCACTTATTGAGCGTCTAGTTGGTATGATAATGTAATAAAATAAATGGAGGTTGCGATACAGCTCCCGTTGGTGTGTTGAGTTCAGCGCCCCTATCACGCCGTTCCACCTCAAGAGACGAGAATCGAGACGGTAGAAGGGAAACTAGTAGCTCACGAGGAAACCGAATAATAAGTCTAGGCGCCATTGCTCGCGATCACCTCAATGCGACTGGGGTGTTGTCTATCCCTGCTCCGAGAGCGCTCTCAAAAGTAGTGGTGGCTCGGCAATATCCCGCAAATCTCACGATTGTCCAGGCCGCGCGCAATCCGAACCTCCAAAACTCCGCCCACGCAAACTCCAGTCGATACCCTCTGGCGTTGTATCGACCTCACCCAAACCCAACTCCACCGCCAAACGTTTCTCTTTTTCAATCATTTTTTTTCTCCCTGCAAGAAATACAAAGTCACGTTCCTTCTAATCGCATACCCGTTTGTTATCTTTACAGTCATATTTTTCAACCCTTAACTTTGTTTTAAAATTTGCACCCTTGCAAAACTGTTAACACCTTTTTTTGTTAGCCTCTCTTTTGTGCAGTTTTTAAATAAAAAAATTGAACCATGGCGTGAAAATTGCCTACAACTTGTTTAACTGCAAAAATATTATTCGATTGATGAAAATAGATTCCTTTTTTTTTCTCGTAAGATATATATTTGGGGTAATTGAAAAAGTATTATAATGTAGTTTCCCCACAGGTTATAGCTTTTAACTCTGTGCGATGGCTTTGACAACTTAAGCAGCCTCTTAAACTTCGCTCAACTCGATGTAATTTATAAGCACCGGGGGTATACACCAGGGCCGTCAAACTGCCATGTGGCAAACCCTACAAGGGGGAATCATGGATTACGCGATAATAAATAAACATGTCCACTTATATAACAGGCACCCGTGAAATTGACAAACGGTGCGAATTATATCAAAATTATATGCCTCGTTGTGACGCTCAGATTGATATCAAATTTACTTTCAATTACATAATGCAATCAATCAAATCGCGTAATCTTTTATTTTCATATACAATATCGTAGGAAACAAATTTTACGACTGGGAGTGAAAATTTTTGTACACAATTATGCGATATTATTTTTATTCTGACACAGAAAAACTCACATCACGCATACAAAGTTATACTTATACAAAAACTTAAGCTGACAATTTGATTTGAACAAAATTTTTCAATGTGAAAAAACATTCGCAATTTCATTTCTAAGTTGTACAATTAAGTAACAAAAACGTGTTTGATGTATCATGGATTTACAAGCACACATATAAATTTAATGACCGGAGAACAAAAATCGTAGACAAGCATCGACAATTACAGTGGTCTAACATGGAATAGATAATATGCTAAATTAGCTCTAATGTTACGTCTTATATTGTCTATCTATTGGTTACGATTAAATGTTTACCACCGTTTCGATTATATAGCTAACTCGTTCTCAAGAGACAGATGAAATAATTGCAGCAAAATAGACCGGAATGAATATATTTCATCGTAGGCCATCTCGACATTTTGCCTGATTTAATTGATGATCATGTTACATGTTTACGTATTACTCGGTAATTTCGATATATATACACTCACGTTTTTTTTTGTCTTATATATTTTATCATTTTAGTACCTCTATTTGAATTGATGCGGATAGTGACAAATTATTTTGTTAATATTGTATATTCTGGTTGTTCAAACAAAAAGACAAAACAATGAGAAACTCTTCGTTGCTTAGACTAATTGGTTTTTATTTTTTATAAAAATTGTCAATTGCTATTGGTTATATGATTGTGTTATAGTTTTTATTTCTTGTATATTAAAAAGTTTCGTTGAAACTATAAGAACAATCGATGTCAATTGCTGATCCAAGAACTGGTTTATCAATCACCGATTGGTATAACGAAAGAGGACTTCACTTTTTCCTTTCGTTGACAAGAAAAAAAAAAAAACATTACAAAATGACGAATTTTCATCTGGTTTTGGTTTTCCATTTACATCACTAACTCCTCATTTCGATCACAGCCGCTTAACGTCTTTCTAATTTTGTACAGTATGTAATTTTTTTTACACGTTCGAAAATAACAGCTCGAATATTGATTGCCAGTTTTATAAATATAAATTAAAACCTGAATAAAATGTTTTTGAACAAAAAATTACGAGACTGTTAAGGTATCAACTTTTTTCTTCCGTATAGAAAAATGCTCACACGGGGGTGTACAAAAACAAATAGTAACAAATCCGGTGCAAGTTATTTATAATATTTACAATCTGTTATTGTAGGCACGTTATACCGATACTATGTATAATACTGATCAGCGTTTGTTTGACTTGCGCGGCGGAACCCAAGACAAGCAAAATGTTTTTGCCCATGATGACTCTGACACGGTTATCAAAAAATGTGCCTGCGAATGAGATTTTGGCGGGTCGCTTCAATTTTTGTACATGTCGCATAAAACTTTTTCCATCGGCGTGTTGCCGATAGTTTTATGGAAGTAAATAAGTTCCACCCTTGAGGCCGGGACAGTTCGCAACAGTGGCAGTAACAGAAGTAATCTGCCGAATCTGGCGGGACTGCTCGGCTGATTCACTCTCGCGTGTTGGCCAAGCATCACTTGGGCTTGGTCCTGCAAATTCTCTATCTGACTTGAATCCTTTAAGCCTCTGGTTTCTGGAATCAAATTGAACGAAATTCTTTGATATTTCTCTTCTTCTTTTATTTTTGTTATTTCCTAAATTATATATATAATTATGTATATAATATACATTATATACAAAATACACTCATCACAACAAATTATAGAGGGCATCCTAAACATTTTTTCCACTTTTTTTAAACATTCATAATTTTGATAAATTATATTGAAAAGTATGAAATTGTTTTTTTAATTAAATTTTTTACAAAAAATAGTATTTTTTGAATTTTTTACTTAACAATCAATATAATATACTGAGTTTTAAATTTGTAATATTGTGGATTAATTTAGTGATTTTTGTGCTGAGTCACTTTTTATGATTATTTTTTTGTTTACAACTTTACAATAATTCAAATAAAGATTTTCAAATGACAAAAAATAGGATTATTTAGCGAAACGTTTAAACTTTATCATTGATGCATTGATAAATATTAATGAACATGTTTTATAACATGTTTAATAACAAGTTTCGTTATTCAAAAAGTGTCTCTAGGCATAAGCCTCTCTCCTACATATTACAAATTCTTAAAGATAAAAACAACTTTAGAAAGGTAAAACGAATGATTTTACCTGGCCGAAAAAGAACAATAGCCTTCATGCAGGCAAATTCAGCCGGATCGACCAGGACGGTTTTGTATCTTTGCAAAGTGTCATGAAGGTGTCGAATATCCGCGGCCACTTGGCTCGGTTTGCCAGCAGTTGGCACAGGCATGCCCGGATGGGGATGCGAGTGCGGCGACAAAGTTAACGCCGTGAGTTCCGCCGCGTTGAACAAAGGGGATGACTCAAGCGGCAGACACCACTGCACTGCGTTCAGCAGGAACAGCTCCGACCACGCTTCTTCCAGGAGGATCACTTGGTCTCTGAAAGGAAGACTTGCGAAGGAGGGCAAGTTCTTCGCCCATTTCACTGCCATAAACAAAAGCCTCGCGCTCGTTTCGTAAACGGTTTCAGCGTTGGTTTGGGGGTACAGAGACGGAAGCACTGGTTGCAGCTGGGAGCAGCCGCTGCGTTGGGGTGTCAGGGGCTCTTCGTTCGTTACGTCGATACTGTCCTCAGAAGCATTGCCTATGATATAATCAAATAAAAAAGAATGAAACAAAAAAGAAATGATCAAAATTTGTATCGTTAGTTTGCGTTAGATTTCAAATTTATGTTTTTGGAGTAAATGCACCAATGAATGCGACACCTATGACGATTTCTACTCGGTTTTATTTTTATATATAACTACAGTTAAAAAATGGATATCAATTTTATTGATTTAAAAAAGCAAATTCAAAATTAAATGTTTGCAAAAATCGATGTTTACTAAACATGATTTTTGTTTCAGATAATGAATTATTATTTTTGGTATAAATCAAATTCAGGTAAAGGTAACTGGAATATTTTTATGGTGAAAAGAATATGAACTGATATCAAGTTGTATAAAAATTTAAAAAAAAAACAATTTGAAAAACGTCTTCTTCAAACTTGGTCGAAAACAGTTTGTAAGACGGAAGGAAAACTTTTTGTGACATTTTGTTAAGAATAATTAACCCTTCAGAAATTACCCCAATTGCCCTTACAATTTAGAACACAAAAGTGACAAATATGGTTTGTATATGAACGTTATATTAAACTTCAACAAGTTCATTTTACTGCGGGGCGGCTATTGACTGGTACATTTACCCTACAATCTGTGCTTTATTTATTCACCATCATCCGTCTCTTGGCAGTTCGGGGTTGTTGCAATTGTTGAGTTCGTTGTTGGTGCAACAGTCGCTAAGGGCAGAGGTGCAGCATATCTAGCCATCGCCAAAGAAACTGGGGGACTGTAAAAACAAAAAAAAACAAAACAAAAATTTTCAAACATTTTTCAACTTTTCTAAAAATACCTAAACAAAACTTAACAATTACAAGTGAACCAAATGTTTCCAGACGAGTTTCAAAATTTCGAAAGAAAGCTCCTTCGAACTTGCCTCGCGACCAACTTCCAGTCACACATTTTGTTTCTGTCATTTTTCAAAAGATGTCATTTTTATTATTTACATAGATTTTAAACCTGGCATGAACATTTCGAATGACTCGCAATAAACTTGGTTTATATTTTTTTCACTGCGCAAACCCAAAGACAAATTGAACTTTGAATGAGGTATTTATCAACTCGCCATCAAACAATCTGAAAACAGCCTCTCCGGCCCCTCTCTTACATTCGCACTTCCCCAATTTCTCAATACCTTACTTTCATTTTTCTTTCAGATAAAAATGTCAAAGTACAAAAACACGCGTTTCAAGCACCGCTTCGCAATGGCAAAAAAGCTCGCATCGGCCAACGGGTACAGTTTTTCGATCTGCTACATGGAGCTCTGTCGGCAGCAGCGAATCAAGCCGCTGCCGTTGATCTGCGTTTCGCTGCCGTACCGGTTGGAGTTCACGGCGGACCGGGTGAAGATGGACGAGTGGACGCCGATTCTGTCATCTCTCGCTCTGGACAAGATTTTGCGCTCTATTAAAATTCACAGCAGGTGTCAAAATCGTAAGCCCCTGGAGGACGTGACTTCGGAAAACAAAGCGAGGAAAGTTGAAAAGACGCCGCTGCTCCTCACTCGGTACATCCTGGAGAGGCTTTCGCACAGTATCGCCCAGTGCGTTCGGGGCTCCTCGAACCTCACGTGCCTCGAACTCGAGGGCATCCCCCTGACAACGGATTGTGTCGCTGTTCTATGCGTAGGTATTTCTGGCAGCAAAAGTCTTCACCACCTGTCGCTCTGCAGGAGTTACATCGGCGACAACGGGTGCGAACTGGTATGCCAAACTGTCACTACGACCACGAGCATAAAAACATTAAACTTGAGCCAGTGCAACTTGAGTTCGAGGTGTGCGAACTCGCTAGCCGCGGCCTTGTCCAGACAAAAGCTGTCCCTCTACCACGACACTTGGAAACAGTCGTTGAGGTACCGCCAGCCGGATTTCGACGCGATGCCAGGGCTCAGGAGGCTGACGCTCAATGGAAATCCGCAGTTGGGAAATGCGGCGGTGAATCTCATCATTGAGGCTGTAAGAGATAGTTTGTGGATGAAGGCGCTGGACCTGCAGAATTGTGGCTTGACCAATGCCATTGGCAGCGAGATCCTCGACCTGGTTCATAGGAATGTGACCCTCGCTGTGGTGGATGTCAGGATGAACCAGAATTTGGACGATAAGATTGTGGATGAGATTATTGCCGAGCTGGATAAAAATAATTCGGATTTTAATATCAAGTCGGAGTACACGTGGACGGGCTTGAGCAGGAAGAGGATTACTAGTTCGGTTTCTGTTCGAGGGCCCAGGGATAAACCTGTGGGTTATTTAACAGTTTTTAGTCTGAATTTTTGTGGTTTTACTTCTTCCTCTGAATCGTTTTATGATTGATTGAAAAGCATTTTTTTTTATTTGAAACGAGAATGATGAGTAGACTGATTTTTGACAGATGATGGGAAAAGTTTATCTTTTAAAAATGTTTCCTACCATTTTACGACAGACTTTCATATTTCATTTAATTTTACGAGATGAAAAATGAGAATGAGAATGAAAATCAGGAAGACTGTTAGGTTGACGGAAAAAGATTCAATTTCTAAACAAATATTTGGTTATATTTTAATAAATTTTGTACTTTGAGTTAAAATTTAAATCAAATTAAATTCAAATTAAATTCAAATTAAATTCAAACCGAAAAAGATTCAATTTCTAAACAAATATTTTGGTTATATTTTTAATAAATTTTTGTACTTTGAGTGAAAATTTAAATCAAATTAAATTCAAACTTTTAGTTCATAGTAATGAAAATTTTTTGAATTGAAACTTTTTTAAATTTCAGAAAGCCATGATTCGAACAACAAGTGCAACTCAGCGACCGGTAACAGCTGAAGTTCAACCAGTAATTGCTACTCCCAAACCGTTAGAACCAAGCCCTGAACTAAAGAGGACGAAATCAAAGGTGGAGTTGAAAAAGGAACCACCTAAGCCGGCACTGCACATCGATCTGCAGACACACCTCGTCCCGACAAAGTCCGACAGAGAGAGCATCATCGAGTTGAATAAACTTGTCCCGAGTGAAATGCAGACCGAGGATGAAAACGATGCGAGTGAACGTCACTCGCTGGTGGAACAACTGGATAATTTGGACATGCTGCTACAGGAAGAGAGGCTGCGACGTAAAATCGCTGAAGAGAAGCTCCAGACGATGAAGAGGAGCGTGATGCAACTTGAAGACGCTTTGAGACAGAAGGAGCAGGAGATGAAAGGATATGTGATTGTGAGCCAGGAGTCGCTCGATAATATGTGTGCTTCTTTTGACCAGTTGCTGGAAATGTTGACGGAGGTTTCTAAACAACAGCACAACAAAAAGTAATAATTGTTACTTTTTCAGTTTCATATACGTAAAAACTTAAAAATTTGTATGGTAACATTTGAATGTTGATATCTTTACTTACTAAAATGATTTAACTTAAGTATCAATAGTGAAAATTACATTTTTTTTTATTTGATTTATTTTTATAAATTTAGTTTCAATATCTTTGGATTAATTTAAAATAATTTGATAGAACTGTTCTAGTTATTATTTGAAAATACTTCTGTAAAATTTTTTTATTTATTATTGTCAGTTAAAATTTGTTTAAAATTAAACCAACTAAATTTTTTTCCACTAAACGCAATATGATAAAATGTAGAAATTTACAATCATTGAAAATCAGAAATGTTCAATTTCAAAAACATCAAAAATTCCATGGATTGTATTTCTACATGAATCTAGTATATCAATTTTTGAATTCAATAATTCCATTCAAAGTTCTTCACTCATCTATTATATTTTGCAATCTCAAAGAAAATCCGATCCAAAGACTAACCGATCAACAATTCAGAATTTGAACATTTTAATATCCAATTTCAATCTCGAATGTTTTCTTCTAATTTTTAATTTCTTTTATTTCTTTTTGCTACAAGTTTTTTAAATGACTTTTTCTGCTCCCTTCAAACGCAACAATTTTTTACAGCGAGGATCATCAGAAAGAGGACAGTCCAAGGGACACCTTCGATGTGGACAACATCCGGGAACAGATGTCAACTCTAATCCGAAGGACCAAGTCGGACGGGGTCCGCAGGAAACGATCGAACGAGCGACGCAGCCGAGCAAACAAATGCGTCAAGTCTGAAAGTAACTTCCGGTCGCTGGGATCCGAGCGGATTAACATCCCGCTCTGTCTGGAGCGCAACATCGGCGACAACTCGGACGCCCTGAGTCCATCCATGGCGAGTTCTCAGACCAGCACGGAGCGAACGAAACTGTCCTCCAAAGTCGAAAGGAGCCGAGCGATATTCAACAATCTCGTCGGCGGCGACTCGGCCCGCCGACTACTCGAGTAGCAGTGAAAAAAGCGCGAGGACTGTTAAAAATTGTCGCGCCTAGTCAAAGGCTCACGACGTCTATTTATAGGACAGATGCTCTCAAAGCTTGAACATTGTTATGTCGCTTTTCACACGTTCATCCCTTGGCGCTTTATAGATATTTCATTAGTTCCAACTCACGAGCTCGTTACCTGATGCTGCAACGACTGCTGACCGTCAAAGGTAATTTTTCGTGCTGGCTTTATATCGTGCTTGGCGTACTGTTCACGATGTTGAAGATAATACTACTAAGATCAAACGCTGCCCTGTTAACGGCAACCTTATACTCTTTCTGCCACATGCCGTTGTCCAGTTTTGCTCTCCCGATCGATCGACTACGTTTCATTTTTAAACTCCTGTGGCTCGTCGTCACATTGTGCACAGCGTCGCGCAAATAAAAATCTTGTCATTCAAAATTACTACAATAATTTGTATGCAAAGTCATTTATTGTAGTGAAAATAGTTTTAATAAATGGTACCTTTTTTTTATCTAATCTAGTACTTTCTGAATCTGGCCAACGTTTTATTACTGTAGCAAATTTTTATTTTGCAATAACGTTTTGTAATGTAGTGATATTTAGGTCTGGTTCTTGATATGTTTTGTGGAAGTTTAAGAAAAAGAGGTGACTCCATTTTTATAATGAGTTTGAGATATCGATGGTCAAAGTTTCAACAGTATATACAACTTTGAACTGTTCTTCCTGTCGACGGTCGGTATATAGCGAAACCTAATATAACCCGGACTGTAATTCACAGTAAACCCTCCGGAACGGATAATATTATATAAAATCTTGATACAGCGAGCAAGATTTTATACTATTAAACTGTTATGGGTTCAATGAAAATTTTTTTTTAAGTTTGTTGAATTTATCAAATAAAGGCTAAAAATAATAAGCCTCATCTGGTAGAATACAAATGAAGATAAAAGAAATGATTTTTTAGTTTTAAACTAACGACTACTATAATAAATGGACTAATCGGATATTTATAATTCTGAATGCTTTTTGTTTTTTCGAGATCCGATATCTAATTTCATTCTAATAACGCTTTATAGTTAGAAAAATTATTAATTTTATTAATTTGTGATTCAGCTTTTTTCTGAAAATCAAATTGTTTAAAAGTTATAAATAAATAATTGTTGCATTTTTTACATCCAACATTATAGTTGAAACAATTGTTAATGCTTTTATATTTATAATCACACTTTGAAAGAGTTTATTGGCTATAAATCAATGGCAAAAAATTATACATCTTCATACCTTTTAAATGTTCCTTACAACTCAATCTTAAAGTTGACACTACTTTTCACACGTCAACACTGTACTGCCTTTTTTACTACAATTGAAAATCAAATTGGTATAAAACTTACAAAATTAAAAACAGAAAATTGAGGTATAACATAAAAAATAACACGATGTTTGCAACTTGTGAAAT
The DNA here is from genome assembly GCA_025266255.1 of Trissolcus basalis. Classification (NCBI taxonomy): domain Eukaryota; kingdom Metazoa; phylum Arthropoda; class Insecta; order Hymenoptera; family Scelionidae; genus Trissolcus; species Trissolcus basalis. The sequence goes on from JAAMPD010002816.1 coordinate 9,760, forward strand.
ATTTCATGAAATCTAAATGTTGGTAAAAATGGAGTCAACTCTTTCTTAGTATCATCACAGACTGGTTGCATTTGATAAATTCAGTTCGACGATAGACTATTTATTGAAGTTGAAATGTGTCCAAGTACTGTACCCAAATACACCAACAGCAACCGCCGCTTCACGCAGTGCTCGCTCTTGGTCCATTTCAACCAAAGCTTCGGGTCTGATCGTCGCGGTGTTTCTAGGCTGACGCTCATTTTGTACAGCTGAAACAATCATGCACAATTCTCAAGTTATTATTTTAAATACACTCATATCAAAATCTTCAAACAAAACTTTTTTCGTCTCATCCATGAAACATGACCGTTTTCTCATTTCATAAAAAACAATCAACTGAATGATTTTTGTTAAAAAATAAATAAAATAAAAGAGAAAATGAGATAATAAAATTTGTCTCAAATCAATAAATAAAATGATAACGACATCGGCGATAGAGATGCGTGGAAATTGTAGTATAAAGTTCGATCGTCAAAGACAGTGGACTAGATCGTAATATAACTAGAAACGCCTTGTTTGCTTTCGTCAAGTTAACGTAACGCAGTTATGTCATGAGCAGCGTGTAGCTGACAGAACGAATTTAACAGACGTGCAGAAATCAGATGCATTGTTTGTATCAGCGTTAGGTAACTCCCATTTATGTTTTAGGCAAGTCCGTATTTCGGAACCGTTATATGACTCGCTAATCAATATATCATAAATTTCGCACCCGTTCAATAAAATTCTACCCAAATACAATTTAAATAATAACACCCCCCCCCCGAATTAAACACCCACATACCGTTTGCAACTCAAACAAATTCAACTCATTATACCAAAATTCACTTTCAAATTTGTATTCCAACATTTTTGTTATACAATATTGTTCAATATTTTAATTGTTAATAAAAAAGATAAATTTGAAAAAAAAAGAGATTGTGATTGACGATCATGGTATAAGTACTTTTTTCAAGTTATTTTTGGTGCTAAAAAAAATTGAAAAATTGTTTGGCAAAATTTAAGTCAGGTTTTTATCAATTTTGATAGAAAATTGTTTGATGAGAAAGAAACATAAATTGTAAGACTAAGATTTTATTTGTTTGATAATTATGGTATACTTCATTTTACGTTATTTTTGGGGGTACTAAATGAACGTACTCGATTATACTTTGTTTGAGCGTTCATTTGCATGAGCTAAAGCTGGGCCCAGCGGGTAGTCCACGGCTCTCTTGGTTACTAAAGTGTGATGCGCTGCAGCACCCTTTAGGAGACGCTCACGCGCGTGGCTCTACATTTGTACTTATTTCCTCCAATTAACCCTTCGGGCGTTAGGCCACGTGACACACGCTAACGACCTGCATGTTTATAGAGCGAATGACTCGCATGTTGTATCACGGCCAACCACACGCGTCGATTTCACATCCACATCTAATTTGGCGCTCTGCGTCATGCATATTTCATTTTCGTGCGTGCTCATACACTTGTCATCATTACTCGTCCACCTTTTTTTTCTCCACAATTTGCTTTCATTAGGGTTTCAACAAAATTTGTATGTACAATTTTACAACAAAAATGATAAAAGAATAAAATAACGGAAATTAAAAACATGCCAAAAAAATTGTTCAAAATTGATAATTTTATAATGAAAGAAATGTTTTGATTTACCATCCTTGTTCATTCCCATCTGCATGCACTTTTTTAACCGACAGGCCTGACACTGATTTCGGTGCGCCTTGTCCACGATACACCTCCCCGTTCCGGCTTGGCATCTGCAAAAACACAAAACTTGGTCTGATTTAAATGATTAATACGAGATTAATGACGATACTTATGATCGGATTACGGGATGAAGTGCGTTATTTTTGCTTCTGCTGCGAAATCGTTTTATCGCAAATTCGGGATTTCGCTCCCGAGCGGCCAAGAGACGGCGCTAAATTCAATTACTTTCATTGTTGGGGTAACTGCGTTATCCCAATACGATGGATGTGAGGAGATGACAACCCTTCGCGTCACGTATCCAATTCTTATTATCGTATATCGTTTCGCGCGACCTATGTTGCTTTACAAAAATCCCTGCAAATTCAATTCCTAACTTCAAACCCTTTAATTTGCACATAATTATATACTACCATAACACAAGCAAACAAAAAAATTTAATGATCTGACTGATAAAAAAATTATTCAAGTTATAACTTGAATAATTTATATTATACAATTATACAAATTTATATTTGTATAACTTTCAAATAATTTTTCATTTTCTAACATCATAACATTTTTTTATTTTTCCATTTTTTTGGCGTGTGGGTAGAGACACTCTAGTAATTACTAATAAATAATTTTTTTTTGTACCATTTAGTCAAAAATGTTATTATACTCGATGTGTAAAAATACTGTAACTTGATTTGTTATAATTTTTTGTTTTTATTTGGTATAACTTTTAAGGTGGAACGAGCGAGACGGGCCGTATTTGATGGGGGTATGTGGGGCACTTTATCGAAATGGGCTTAATTTTTGTTATAACAATTCCAAAATATGACACAATCGAATATTGTAGCTTGGTTAGCAATTTCAATTAATTTTTGACAGATTTTATTACTTTTTTGAAATGTACGATTTTTGCGATACGATCCTGAAACAATGAAACAAAAATTTTGTGTAACTTTGGATCAATTTGTTTGTTTCATTTGTTCGGCAACCTATTGCTTTTAACAGTTCAAATAGTTCGTTTAGGTTTTCTTTACATTTATATTAGTTTTTCATTTGATTCTGTCGTCTCAAACGTATGTCAATAACATTTTTGTTTTTCTTAACCGTACTCGGCCTATACTTGTCATGTTAAAAGTGCTCATTTAAAAATTTTTTTTCTCCTTCATTCATTCGGTAACCTATACCCAAATTTTACATGAACACTTAACTAAACTGAAATTGACTTTCTCCGAAATATTGTCCAATTCTGTGGTTTTTCACAAATCGCTCGTTCCACATTTAACATTTTGTTTAAAAAAAAATTTATTTAGAATTGAACATTTTTGAGGTTTGAAAAGGACTCAATTATAAAATTGGATTGTATG
>JAAMPD010002816.1:12868-26910 GCA_025266255.1 Trissolcus basalis
TTCATTCATTGGTAACCTATACCCAAATTTTACATGAACACTTAACTAAACTGAAATTGACTTTTTCCGAAATATTGTTCAATTCTGTGGTTTTTCACAAATCGCTCGTTCCACATTTAACATTTTGTTTAAAAAAAAATTTATTTGAATTGAACATTTTTGAGGTTTGAAAAGGACTCAATTATAAAATTGGATTGTATGAGAGGGGTGAAAAATGTGAGAAAAATTGGTAAACGGTATGTATATGAAGAAATAAATAGATGTGCGTGGCGTGGACTATTAGTGCAATTTTCATTGACACGAGAGTTACAAAGAAAGAGAAGTGAGTCGGGGGTGACATTGTTCTACAAAGTATCTTGTCCCGGGGCAGTGAACGAGGAGCGCGAAGGGTAATGGCGTTGTTGGCAGCATGGGGTTGCGCAAATTGATTTGCGTTCACGCCCTGGCGGAGCTTGTAAGACTGCGCTCTTACCCTCTATTCACCCATCAGAACCACATCATGCATTTATTTACGCAGCATCTCTCTATTCTCGATCAGAGTATTGTTTGATTTATCAAGTTACGCTTCGCATAACCAAAAGCATGTGCTCGCGGTTATGACGACTTCAAATACGTCAATCTTTATAAATACATTTTTCCTACAACAAAATCATCTCTGCTCCCATTATTTTCATCTTATTTTCTCATCTCAAACGAGAATCTAAATCCATTTTTTTTTGGCTCAAAATCATCAGATATCAAACGTTTCCTTTTTAATTTTTAAAATTTATATGGCCTATTTTTTCCACTGTTTAGGAAAAAATATTTTGTGAAGTATAGTAAAATTATAAGAAAAACCTGAATTCTCATATCATTCAAATTCATTTAAATTCTTTTTTGTATATTATCTTGCAATGTTTTTGATAATTTTAGTTTCTTTTTTATTGTCAATTAGATTCATTTTCGAATATTTTTCGAACAAATCAAATGACGAATCCGTTCAAGTTGAATTTGTTTATAACTTTTTTAAGTATTTTCGCAAAAATTATACAACAACTCGAAACTGATAAGAAATTATGAAAAGTAAAAAGTTATTACAATATTTCTTTGCTTGGAATGAAAATTGGCGATTAAAATTTTCATTTCCAACTTCATTCACATTTTCATGCCAATTTCCATTTTGAGTAAAAATAACCTGTTCATCTCTCCAGTGCTGAGTTATCAAATAAAACAGATATAATTTTCTAGTCAGAATGTCGTGTCAGAACTCAGAAAAATTTTCTAGAAAAGTGGATTGATCCGATAGATTTTTGGTGTGCAGATTGCGCGAGCGCTTATGATCCGGCTGACTTAATTGACACAAGAGAAAATCGAGAAGAGGATCTGTTATAAACTGTCTGTTAATCGTATACGGCCAGGCGGTAAATCGTTCGGCATAAGCAAAGTGCCCACGTGCAAATGGTAAAGTGCACGTAATCGTACAATTGCGAGCTCAAGTCGCGCGATGCGTCAAGCCGGGTCCCATCTGTCGCGCTGGCAGACAACCCTCGCCCTCCGCCGGGTAATTGGTTATCTGTGCGATGGTTCTTCAGTCTTTACCGCATTATAGCGACCTGACAAGAATCTCTCCTCTAAACTAGAAAAAAAAAATCACTTTCTTTGCCCTCGCGCAATAGGAAATCTATATATCTTCACACACCAACTATCGCAATTGATATAACAACTTTTTCAATACCAATTTTCAAACTCGATCAAGTTTTTTTCGAAAAATTCAATAAGCCAACAACTTTTTTTTAATCATCAAAGCAAAGAGAAAAAAGAAAGAAACTTGTATTTTTCTTGTATAAATCTATATTCTTATATAAAATTGCTAAATATATTATTGTGGAATTTGGTATTTATTTATATAGAGTCCTTATAAACAATCTTTTATTTATTGTAAAATATTGTATTGTTATTGTATTAAGACTTCTTATTGATTGATTATATTTTAACTTCGCAGACATATGATATTAATATCAATGTTCAAATGTGATTTTTGGAACAAACTTGCAAGCTCAAATTTATATTGGATTAGATTTATATCAGTGTATACTGCTGCCTTAATTAATATAAATAAATAAAAATCATGAAATTTTGATTTCAGATTGTTATTTTGAGTTTGAAAGATGTGGCAAAAATCTTACTTTGATTTGAATGTTTGAGTGATTGGTCTCGTAAGTTAATAGGTTGTATATTAAGCAGACATATTTGGTATATCCCGTGTTGTCCTGTGGGATATGTTTGAGACGTGTAAACGTAAACATCCAGGACCGAAAGCGACGGATTGAGTGAACAGACAGCTTCGCCCGGCTGAGAGGGATTCAATGGAGATAGATGGTCGTGTCGTTCCCGGGGGACTTGCTGTATATCGATATGGACGCGCGGGTTTGCACAGACTGCGCGCATGTATGTGTATTAGCGTGAATGCGTGTGCACAGTGAGTTCACACACAATTTCGCTCCTCCATCGAAGCTGCATTGTCTGCGGTATTAGGATGAGCCCACGAGGACTTTCTGCCAACTGGCCCACATCTCAACCTCATCAAAGCTGATCTCCGTGAACAGCTCTCCGCCATTCACAACCTATGTTTGCTAGTTTGCGTTTGAATTATGTCGCCCGATCAGATCGCTCCTTTAGAATGATAGATTATTTGTTATCACACACACTTGTTAGTTCTGCAATTAACTTTTCACTTTTTCTGTCCAAACTATCTGATGTTTGCAAAAACGTCAAGAATAGTTTTAGTGTAAAGGTATTAAGGTATTTCTACAATGAGAATGTATAAAAAATACCATTTTTCAAATAGTAATTGATTGCAATGTTTTTTTTAATTTTGTACCTCATTACTTTGTAATTTTAGTATTGGTGAAACTTTTAGAATTATTTTAAGCAGAATTTTGCTCATTAGGAAAATAAAAGATTTCACACGCCAGAAAAAACACACATGATATGTATTATAAAAATGATAAATAAAATTACTATAACATTTATTGTAATCTAGACGTATGTGTAGCTTTTGACAAATTTAAATATAAATTTTTAATCATTTCTACTACATGATATTGTAAATTTCACTGTAATTATCAAAATAATTCTATTAAGTTTGAATGATAATTTACAATATGTGTAAGATACGTCTGGATTACAATATGTTATAGTATAATTTTTTAAACATGTTTTTTCTCCATGTATTCTATTTAGTTTATTATGTATTGGTTTTTATATAATTTTTATATTTGACTTAAGCACATTTTATTCTTATAAACAACTTTGAATGGATAACTTGAAACTTCAATAACGCACCTTTTTTGCACCTTCACATTGATTTGCAAATTGTATTAGTGAAATATGACTTTTATGGTGAAAACTTTTATGAGCGAGAAGAAAAAATAAGATCGATCGTTGAATCAGATTAAATTGCCTACATTTTTCTTTTGTATTTTATTATTACAAAGTTGAGACATCAAAAAATCTAAATTCAAAGTTATCTCCTATAGCCTATTTCATTAAATTTTTAAAACACAAATTTATAAAAGAAAATTATGAAAATCTGATTAACGAATAAAATTAGGTAAATAAATAATATATGCACGATATTTTCATGAAATTTACACAGTTTTGGCAAGCTTTTCATAAAAAAGAATTTTTATAAAAATTTCACATAAATATTGATTTGATTTTGGATGAAAATTGTATGAAAAACATTCATTCAATTTGAATTGTATTAAATATTTATACGATTTTTATAAAAAACAAATTATATGCAATTACTTTCAAACAAATTATATAAATAATTGTACAAGTATTGAGCTTAACATGGTCATATAATTGCATTTGCATTTGATAAAAAATTTTGAAATCTAATTTATTTATATACTGTCATTTAATTTGAAACTTTTTGTTATTTTGTATTTGTTTGTTAATTTGAAAAGCGATCATACTTTGTACGTTTCTAAAATAAAATCATTTCAAACCGACTTTGTGAAAAATACTGCATTGTCACGGTAAAATGTAAATGACGTACATTCATTTTTATTGTAGAATAAAGTAATTATAAATGTGATTAATGGCTCGTGTTTTTAAATTTACTGATCATATTTCAAAACATTTTTTTACTGTGAAAATCACGGTACAATTAAAATTGTATATTTCTCTCAGTGTACAGACTTTCTTTGATTTTATACAAAGATTGAAATTCAATGCGGTCTGAAATAAAAAACTTGTACATACCTGTAGATAAGCTTACGACGAACACTTCGCTTGAAAAATCCGCTGCAGCCGTTACAGGCGAGGATGCCATAATGTTTCCCGGAACTGGTATCACCACAGACGACGCAGATGAGGCCGAGGCTTCGCGGGGCTTTGTTTGTATGTTGCGACGGATGGTGTTGTTGTTGGGGCTGCTGGTGTTGATGTTGAACCTGTCCGAGCAAGTGCGAGTGGCCATTTTCTAGGGCAGTCAAGTACGGAGACCGCGAGAGCGGGAAATCCGTCGGCATGCCTCGGCACAGAGGCACCGGACATTCCTGGACCGAGCGAGGCGCGTAAGGGTCGTGACTCGAGGTCGAACCAGCCGCCCCGAGTGGACTGTAACGTTCCGGTAATCCCGGCGAGATCACACTGCTCTCGCAGGAACCTAAGACAAACAAAAAAATCACAACCCAATTACGGTACAAGTTCTCAGCGATGAGTTTTGTTTTTTTTTTTTAATCAAAACAAAAACTTCTAAATTTACATAGAGAGATCAGTGGAGCCGCGAGGAATAAGAATGCGATTTATAAATATGTAGATACGAGTTTTGGCCGTGGGGGGGACAATACTTTTTCATAAGAAAATGTATATATACAGGGGAAATAGAGCACGCGACTGCAAATGTGATTTCGTTACTTGGGGAGATCGTCAAGTTGGTGCGAGGCTGCCACTTATTTTATTAGTCGTGCTTTTCATTAAAGCCCGATTTGATGGAATTGTATTTATTGTCGTCACGATCAGAATAGGGGTTGAAAGAACCAGTTCCGTGACACTTTTCAATTCAAACTCAATTACCATCAAATTAAGGATTCTTAATCAGTCTTCTATGATTTTGTGTACTCATAATCAATTATTGATCTTTTTTAGGCACATTTTCATTTTGCATTTTCAATCACCAGGGGTGTCACAATCAAAAATCAACATTAAACCGACGCTCCTTACGAAAAACATTCCATTTCGAAATTTCCCATTTAAAATAACATTGAAAATTTTGAAATGGAATGTTTTTCGTAAGGAGCGTCGAAACAATGTACTTGTTTCTCAACATTTCTCAAAATTCTTAACATTTCTAATTCAAAAATTAAGAATTTTGGGATTTATGTGGTAATTTTACACTTTTTATGTAAAATCATACTGAAAAGACTGAAATTTTAACAAGTACGATGAAGATTGTAAATAGTACGATTCATATTGTATTCATTACAACTCAAATCGTACTTTTTACAATGCAAATTGTACTGTATGATTTCTTTTTCTCAGTGCATTAATAATAATATCAAAAACAAAATTGTAGTACGTACAAGTTAAGTTGTAAGAAGCATATACAATTTATATTGTAACCATCAGAGGTAGATTTTACAACATAAATCGTATTTAATATCGTACGATATCATTTTCTTTCTATTTTGATAATTTTTCTATAATTTGTTTGGAAGATTTCAAATGAAAATTTGAAAAATTTTTTTTTAAGTTATAAATACAAAAAACTCATGCTCGTATTACAAGATATTTTTGATTTGAAGTTGATTACAAATAATAAATATAACAAATGACAAATTTGAGTGTAAGGAGAGTACAGTTTGACAAGGTTGAAGTTAGTTTGTGCAGCGCGATGCTTTTGTCATTGCAATTTGCCTTCTAGTTGGATCGTGAAGCTTCGCTACTTTCCTGATCCTATAATACCGGGTGGCGCAGGTGGCGCCCAAAAGCCTACACCATCCGGCAGCATTGATATGCTAATGAAATTTGATGTCCCTGCTTTCTCGACTCGTACACACGCTCTCTTTTACCCTCGCTTACATAAGACTTTCTTTTTCATTCCTTCCACCTTATTCTCTCGCAGAGGGACCATCCAAATGCATAATTTTTTTCGCACTTAACCCCGCATTACATTCCACACCAGAGACGCTGCAATTTCATTATTCTAATAGCATTACGTTGTCGACGAATGTTAATCATTCCGAGATCACACGATTGTAAGCTCCCGAAAATCAATTATTTCCGTCTTTGTTTTCTCGTCTCTTGCTTGATTCATCATTTTTAACATTTTTTTAAATTGATTTATCATTCAATTAACCGATCAAAATTAAATATCACAAATTTAAATTGTTTACAATTTGTTTACAATATTTTTTACACGATACAGATACGTAAAATAGTTCAGTTTAAAAATAAAATGGTCCATTGGTTATCAATTTTATCGATATTTTATTAGAAAAACCTTCTCTCCTTGGTATAAAATGTATACTTTCATCGATAGACAAACAAAACTGATGAAAATTTTAAAAACTATGAAATAACTAAATTTATGACGAAAATGTTTAAAACATTTTAGTTCTCTTACAAATTGTTTGCGAAATTGGAAAAAATGTGAACAACATTGTGAATTAATTCTAGTTGTGCTGAATTTTATATGTTTCCATGCATAAAGATAAAAACATCAAAATTACCATGACGAGTGCTCGCAGGACTTGTGGAACTTCTCGGTCTCTCAGGATTGGATTCGTTTTGGGTTTGCTGCTGCGGTATATGGTGATCTTCCGTCGTACCGATTGAAGCCGATCCATTCATGATTCGTTATTTAATTTACTTACTGTAACATCACCCAAAAATTCGCAAACATTTTTTTAGCGAATAACGTTAAGGAACAAAAACAAATAAAACTCAGGATAATTGTAAAAAATTGAACTCTGTTGTCTGAAACTCTCACTTGAATTCTGTTTGAAAATTCAAAGAGCCGCAATTTTTTTTATACTTCACAAATCTCCTTTCAAATAATTTCTCACTCAGACGAAAATGAACACAAAAGTGTTAATAAAACCATTATAGAAATAACAACAATAGTCTAAATGTTTGTTCAGTGATACAAGTAGAGCAGACCAAAAATAGTCAGACCCATGTTTTTCAAAACCGACTGTACAATTCAACCAAAGAAACAAGCTTCAAAATACAACTAAAAGACTCGAACTAAACAATAAAACATACAAAAACACATGAATAAAATGTCAGTTGAAAAGCAAAAATACAACACAATAACTTACCAATTTTCAAAAGGCAAATTTTCCTTCAAGAGCTTGAACCTTGGATAGTTCTCAACTACACTTCATCACACCGCACATAATTTGACATCCACAAAAGATTTGAAAATATGTGAACAAAATTGTCGCCCGTCCGTTTGACTATTCACCACGAAAAAATGCGCGAACTGTCAAAAAGTAAAAAACGCGCAATTTAAAAGCCGCGAGTGAATTTACGTGTCACGGGGGGGATGAAAATATAAAATATCGGCGCACTGATTGCACAGAGAACAGGAGGAAGAAAAGTGTGGCAGAGTGTTATTCGGATCGAGTTTGGGTAACCGCGACGAGGACGAGCTGAACGTCGGATGCTGGCGGATGACGGTCGATCTGTTTGCGAGCGTGAACTGGGGCGTCGGCAATAACGAGTCGAGACGTGGTCGTTGCACCGCCACCCACGCGCTCATTGGTCCGTGCGCACTTTTGAAGGCGGGATCAGGAGCCAACGCGGGAAAAACAAGAAAAACGCTGCGACGAGGATTTAACCTATAGCCGCCACGTTTGATGCGCGCTCTTGTCGAGGATACCAGATAGAGACAGATCCACATCCAAATAGACCCACAAAATCGTGACGCCTGCGCGCCAACTCCCATTCATCATTTTGTTCTCATCACTGAATTCTTACCGATTTTCAATCACGAATAATGTCCTTCTATTTTACCACTCTAATTTCAACGAACAAAATAATGTCAGTGGGTTTATTCCTTTTTTCTACTACTTTTTATTTGGATTTTGTAAAAAGGTGAAAAAAAATGGTTTTAGTTGGTGAGGATGTGGATATTAATATTTCAGTTTCAGAAGATTGTGTATGGGAAATGGGACTGGAAACAGTGAAGAAAAAGGATGGTGTCGAGTTGGGATCTGTGGGTGTGCGATTTTTGAATTAAAGTAAATCTGTTTTATGAAAGCAATGTGAATTGGGATTGAACAGGCGCCATGTTTGAACGGAAACACGTGTGTGGTTTGGTAGTAATAAGGAAGCAGGGGTTACGAATGCCGGATCACCCCCACTGGGTTAGCGTTGTGTAACCACGCCCACGTTGATATCCGCGGGCCAATGACAGCAAGACGTCGCGACGCTGGCGTCCACCAATAGGATTACCCTCTGACTCGCTCTTTCGTAATTGTCACTCGCTGCACACCAGCGTGCCCATGCTTTTCAATTTCACCCACACAGTCGCGATTGACCAGCAAAATACACAATCAACCCACCTACGTACACTCGCGCCAGCTGTACCTCGACGTTCAACGCAAAAACGACTTTTCGATAATACGCGAAATTGCCAGTTATACGTTAATTCAATACATTTATTCATGTATCAAATAAAATGAAAAACTTGTGAGCTCGAATTTTCATGAAATATAATGAGCTGCGGACTGGCTTTTTTTTTGTTTTCATTTTTATTCACTTGCATGCACTTGGTGAATGATAGCAAATTGTCACGGATTTTATTATTTCTTTTTTGTAGGAAATTTGATGGAAAAAATATGAATGAAATAAAAAATTGGACGATTGCTATTGGGAAGATTTGGGATTAGTATTTTCGTGGTTTTTATGTTTCAGTAGTATTAGTAGTTGAATAGTCAGGCGTATGTTTGTGAAATTTGTTTGAAGTTTTTATTTCTGTTTTTGTGAATTATTGTTCAAAGGTGTACATGTTTATAATCAAATTAGTTATTTGAAATGTAACAAATGATTAATTTTGGAGATATTAAATTTATAAAAGGAGATGACATTTCTTAATTGAAGTGTTTGAATTGATTTTTAATTAAAATTAAAAAATTAGCCTTTCATATGAACGATATAAACTAATCAAATTTCAGTAAACATGAATGTATATAATACAGTATTCAAACCAATATTTATGTACAAAGTTAATTCTATTAGACAGAAATAATTCAATTTGTGTCAATTTCTAAACTTTTGTTTAGACTTATAAAGTAAAAATGTAATATGAAAATTAGACATCAAATTATTGAATTGAAGGTTTTTCATTTTTATTTATTTTTTTTCATTTTCTCATTAAAATAAGAAAAATATAACAAGATGCTTGGGTTTTATATTTTTTATCTCTTTTTTATTTCAATATTTTCATTTGTTTTTTAATCTTCAATTTTCATAAAACAAAAATGAAAATATTTAAATAAACTTCATTCTTGACAAATTTGTTTACATATATAAACGAATTATGATTTTCTTAATTTATTACATATTATAGTAAGGAAAATCTTTAATATATCAACAGTCGATATGAAACCGCATGAATATTGAAACTAATTGTAGTGAATCCAAGAGAACGTAAATATGTACAGTTTCCTACCGATATTTTATAAATTTAAACTAAAATCGTTTTTTTTCTAAAATTTTTTTATTCAATCGTTTGACAACGAGACAGAAAGATAACAATAAAATATCCAATAAATATCTTCCGAATTTAACCCTTAACATCGTCACCCCAGACGGAAAATGGCCTATATTTCAATTAATGCATACAAAAGGGCTTATTTAATATTTTCATCGTTTTTTCAAAAAAGGGCCTATTGAACTAATCGTTCAATTGGCCTATTTCATTTTTTTCATTAAATAGTTGACGAAAAAGGCACTTGAATTTTTGAATTACAAAATTAGAAACATAGTTAGATTAGAATTATTTTTATGAAATATGCCCTTTTTCGTCTGGGGCGACGATATATATATATATATTTATAGGATGAGAGTAAAATCGGTAAAATCCATTCCTACAAACTTTTCCATATATTTATTTGTGATATCTAATATTCTATTAGGAAGTTTCTATCAGTAGAATGAATAAATATTAAAAATTAATTTATGTACACTTATAAATTTTTTACTTTTATACTTTTAATAAGTTTTTGTGTAGAAAAATATAAAAAAAACAAAAATGATCGTTTAATCATACTAAAACTAGAACACAATTGGCGACGTCAATTTTTCAGTGTATAAATTGTGTTAATACTGACACATTCAATTATTACACATAACTTCAATTTTAAAGCGCGGTATTTTTGAGCGACATATTTTTTTCTGAAGTCGATATAACAATTGTTCAATTAACTTTAACATGAAAATGACGTTACAATTAACATACGACGAAGAGCGAAATTAATTTGTGTTGTAATTGGAAGACAAGATTACACTTTCAATCATTAACCGGCCTGTGCCTTGCACCATTTACGCTTACCTCAAAACGTCTTACATTAGACTTTAATTTACAAACTTTGGTGTGATGTTATTCTTACAATAACATTATGAGACGTATTCGAAACCACAAAGAGATTTCATGGTTGAACAAATATCAAAATTTTAAATTAGCAAACAAAACTTAACTGTCATGATAGCCTACAGCTATTTTGCGACACTACTGATAACGTTAAAATAAATAATAAAAATAGTAAAAAAAATTATTTTCATTATTTGATTTTCACTCTGCTAGTAAATCACCCACCTAAATAATTATATAAAACATGACAATCTAAAAAAAGTTGGCATTCGACGTTTCAGCGTCAATAAATATTTCGTGTTCGGACGTAAGGGACGTCACTAACATAAAAATTTTCATTTCTCATAGCTTATTTCTCTTCTTTTGATTCATCAGCAGGCTCTTTTGGATTTTGGATCTCTTCTGCTAGTTGCTGTGTGCTATTGTCATGACTCTTATAAGCTGAGAAGAACGCCAGAGCTTTCATAAGTTGATAACTTTTGCTAATAGGAATGTTGCTATCGTATAAACTTTTGGATGATTTGCAGTCAACGAAGAACCACCAGTTACATTTTAGAATTGTCTGGTCAAATAATGTTGACTCGGGACACAGGAAACTTTTCATTATCAACCCATCGTCAGTTAGCGCGCACACGTGGAATACCTAAAAATAAATACAAACAGTTAATATGAAAAAATAGAAAGTTTTCTATTCAATGATTTAGTTTTTAAAAATTTAGTCGAAAGAAAAAAGAATTAATTTCATTTTTTGTTGCAAAACCAAACCATGCAGCCTAAATCCTCATCAGCATAAAGTCCAGGGAAATGTTTTTGGTCCCCACAATAAAACCTTGTCTCTGGTAGATCAACCCTACTCGCAAAATTATCATCGAAATTCTTGTCATAGCCAACAGGATAATATTCTCGTGGTGCATTCATAACTTTTGTCGGAGAACCATAATTGTGTGATCTAGAAAAAAAAGTAGAATTAATAAAAAAATAATTAAATATACTCAAACACATTAAAATATATACACGGAGAGAAAAGTTGTAATAATTTTTACACAGAATTTGTATAATTTTCACCAAACAATTTCATAATTGGAGGACAGAATTCATTTTTGATAAAAATTAATAAATTGTTTAGTTAAAAATACCACAAAATTGAATAATTTATATTAAATGTTTGGTCATTATTATAAAATAGTTTTCCAATTTGCGACAAAAATTTTCATCATTTATTTTCAACATGATTTCTGTCCCTCACTTATAAAACAGTTTGGTAAAAAATTATTTTTAACTTTTCTCTCCGTGTATATAAAAATTATTTTTTAAATCACTTACTTCTTTACTGGAGGAGCAAGTGTAGAAGTGGGAGGAGGTGTGATTACAACAGGCGCTGCAGTTTTGCGCTTCAGTTCCTGTTGTCTCATTAAAATCGCAGCCTCCAAGGCTTCCAAGGTTAAATTGCTGGACTCAACGAGAGCTTTCAAGGACATTTGCATATCTCCTTGAATTTGTCCATTAGGATTCGGAAAATTAGGAGACATCGGCGACGGTCGTTTATCAGAGTATTGCTGTTTTGCATTGGGCAGTGGTTCACTTTCTATTGCGATGATCTGCATATCGTTCATGGGAGAAACCAAATCGTCATTTGGTAGAGGTAGCTGAAAATAAAGAAAGTTAATTGATGATTTATATGATCAAATATTATTATTATAGAAACCAAAGAAAAAAAAACATATATGACGTAAAAATAAAAAAAATATATAAAATAATATAATAATCGAAAATATATTATAATAATTATGTTTATGATTATAATTAATATAATAGATATCATCTTATATTATACAAAAATATAGAATATACGATTTACAAATTATGCAGACATGTATGTTACTTTTTTAAATAAATTTTGATCATATACTGACTTGTTTAAGTTCATCTTTGGCGACTTCATTCGCCTCTTCCAAAATAGTTGGACTGTTACTAATTCTGTCAGTGAGTTGAGCCGATGAATGAGGCATGGCGATGAAAGGTGGTAGATTACCAATTGACCCCATCGGATTATTACTCAAATTCGTTGCTGGTTTGGAACTTTGATTTATCGCCATCATCGGGCCGTTGGACATCGTGTTGCTTTGCATCCTCACAGGCATAACCATCGTTCCACTTTGTGGCAATTTCTAAAGAATGAAAAAAACAATTTAATTTCCATTCGAAAGCAAAAATTATATTTATATTTACATATTACATATACAAAAAAAACGAAATACAATTCAACCCGTGGTTAGCACACTTTTTAGGTGTCCTTGTCGTAATCATATAAACAGCGCTTTAGTATCATTGTGTTTCGTGCAAATTTGCACTAGTGTGCTCGCCACGGGTTAACAAAGAAAGTACATCTAACTGTGCAGATACTAGTTTTGCATTTTGTCCTAGGCCGAATCAGAAAGTTGGGGTCATTGGGGAATATTTACATTGTTCCATCTTTTGACAGATTCATTGTGTGATAATTTGGAACTACGTGCAAAAAGTGAGCTTTAAGGATGTTTCAGGAGTGCAGTTTTAAGTATAATACAAGTGACCAAAACCAATGTTTGTTTTAATAACAATAATTATCCGTTCTGTACCAATTTGTTGGAAAAAATATTATCATTAAAAACAATTGTTTCGTTTGACCATCACCAGTTCCAGAAAAACATCCTTAAAAGTGTAAAATAAAAGGTCTGCTCGGTCTGGACCTGTATTCTTTGAATTTGCGACGCAAGTATCTGTTGCTGAACTTTCTGCTGTTGGATCATGTTCTGATGCTGCCTCATGGCTTCTTGTTGCTGCATTCTTTGTTGTTTCAGTACCTGCATAGCTAACAACTCCTGTTGCAATCTTTGTTGCTGCCTTAACTTCAACTCTTGTTGCATGCGCTGCTGTTGTCTTGGGTTGTCGTTGCGCAGGAGCATCAGTGACGGAGCAGGAACTGTACGAAGTGCATTTGCTGTTGCATTATGCTGCACGACCAATCTTTGATGTTCTGGTTGTTGACTCATCGGTCGGGAACCCCCAGGTGGTAACGGTTTGAAAGGCGGAACTTGTCTGACGTCATTTCGATTCTAAAAAAATAATTGAAATTTCAATTAAAAATTGATTGAAATGAAAATGTTAAGATGGTCATCTTAGTTAAGTTTGATTAATCATATATGCAACATATGTAAACCAAATATAAGGGCCATATGGAATATATATGAGCCGAATATGTTCGTAGATATGTGCTTTATAAATTTAACATAAATTTATTATATATATTATATTAAATATTTATATATCGCATAATATGTCGGCAATTATATTATACATATATATATATATATATATCAACATATATTAAAGTTTTTGTCAGGATAATTTATTGTAACGTATAAATTAAAAAAATTTTAATATAAATTGATGACAAAAAAGAAAAAAAAAAAGT
>JAAMPD010002816.1:26927-39293 GCA_025266255.1 Trissolcus basalis
ATGCAAGTTTAATCCAAATTTGAAAATAAAGACAATAAAAACATCATAAAAAGAAAAAAAAAGTTAAAATTAATTCCAAGTCGACATCTATTAAATATTGCAACCGACTAAAA
Source organism: Trissolcus basalis (assembly GCA_025266255.1). Classification (NCBI taxonomy): domain Eukaryota; kingdom Metazoa; phylum Arthropoda; class Insecta; order Hymenoptera; family Scelionidae; genus Trissolcus; species Trissolcus basalis. The sequence goes on from JAAMPD010002816.1 coordinate 27,041, forward strand.
GCCCGTGGCGCAACTTTAATATGCTACGGAAATGCTTAAAACATTTCAGATTTTGTTCTCCTAAATGAAACATTTTGAAATTCGCAACTTTTGTAATATATCCTGAGGTAATAAACGTCAAACTGAAATTGAAATGAGGATTGAAATGTTTTGTATACAATGCGCAATAGCGCTCGCGTTTAAGGAATATCACTTTCTTAAATAGAAAAGATCGAAAATGAATTGAACAGTAAATGCATCGAGATTTATGCTCTAGTTACTCCAAGGTCACTCAAGTAAACATGCGTACGCATGAAATGATCTGTCGAAGCGAAAGCAACTGATGCGAAATCGATGAGACAAAATGTGAGAATGCACTTACAAGATTTCCTCGAGTCTGGACGCTTCGACGTTTGCTGGACTCGACGTTAGACAGGGAATCTCGGAAACCCAATTCATCCCCAATTGAAAGTCCTGGACAAGATAATTCGGTCACAATTAGTTTACAGTCAGTTTATAATAGGGTTTCAATGTAAATTTTAGACCATTGTGACGATTTTCAAAACGATTTCATTAAGACTAAGAATTGCTATTTCAAATTTTAATTCCTCCTAAGTTATTAAAAATAATTGTTTAATTAAAAAAAAATTTGTTTAAAAAAATACATCATTTTATTAATTATTTGTTTATACAAAATTTAAAATCAATTTCTAACAATCGAAACAGTTTTTAATTTTTCCCTAACTTTGAAATTTTAATTTCATGTCACAATGGCCTAAATTGTTGCTAAATAAGCTGATAAGATTCTGGCGAAAAAAAATTTAGCGAGATGAATAAACTGAAGAAAAGAAAATTAAGAAAAAGAAAATGTACAAATTCGCAACCTGTAAAATATGTATTACATGTTGCGACTTTTTTAGTTTTCCTGTGCAAACTTTTTACAGGTAAGATGTGGATTAGGCCAAGGATCCTAAGAATGAATTATTATTACATGCATTGATTCCTCTTCATCCGTTATCAATCTTTGATTAGAGGATGTTTTTATTCCTTTGTTATATATAAAAACAAATGACTTTAATGAGGAGTTAGTATAACAGTTTTAGTTTCAAACTTTTTCTTTTAGTCTTTGAAATGAAGTTCAGAGAGATTATTAGTTGGCGATTAGTATTAATTATTTTTGATTTTTATACATAATTTACATTAAAAAAAGCGGTAGAAAATTTTAGTTGCGTTACAAAAAGAAGTTCATATCTTACAATTGAAAACATTATTTACAATTCATTAAAACTGTTGTTCGAAATCAACAAGACTAAACTCAGGATTTAAATTGATTTGTAAAAACAAGTATGAACTGAAAAATGCATAAATTGTGATAACAATGTATTATTTAGCACAACAAGATGTAATTTTGTTTACCACAAATTGTTGTAAACAGAAACCCAAATTTTGTGCGTGGGGTAATTAAGAAAGTATGAATGGTTAAAAACAATGTCTGTTCTTGTTTTTGCATTTTAGTTAGGCTTTTTTTTTTTGATTATGAAAAAAAGATTGGTTTGTCGGACACTCACCGAGTCCGACGTAGCCTTTGACTCCTCCGAGATTTCGTACGCGAAAAAGTCCGGATTTTTTGAAGGCACAATTTAAAGTAAATCCAAAGTCCGATTCGAACACACATGTCCCTATTGCCTTCCGCCATGTGCATCCTAAAATCATTGTTTCAAAAAAAAAAATGTTCTTGCACCCTGATCATTCTAATTCTGTGCTATTGTTTTTCCATCATTTTCAATCTTCTGTTAGTCATTAATCATACGAACGGAAACAAAAAAATCAGCACAAACTTTTTACATTTATTTTAATTTGCAAACTATGCAAATTTAAGTATAAACAAGTTTTTTGGTACATTTTTTACACCGGGATGATAAATTTATTTGTATGAAATGTTGCACTTTTTTTACAATCATGTTTTTATGAATGATGAAATGAAAGTAAAAATGGCAGTGTGGTAAAAATGGTAATTACAATGATATCTGATATTTCGATCACAAATGAGAGTTGTTTCGCTAATCGTGTGATGGTAAATGGTGCCAATTCGGTGGAGATAAAAATGCCTGTCTATATAAATCACGAATCTCAGGACTATCGTTTTAGGTATCTTCCTTTGAATTGTCACTCATTCCGATTGGGCAATTCTTGAGGCTTCTAAAATTATCAACGCCATACATTAAAATACAAAAAATATTTAATGCCCCATTAAATCACAAACTGGAATTTAGTGAAATGAAAAATAAAAGTAAAAACAAAAGTGAATGAAAAAGTTGCGAAATAATTTTTCAGTGTCAGCAAAAGTTCTAGAAAAGATGATTAGAACTTTTTGATTTAACATCTGATGAATGATAAACATTTTGAAAACAATGAACAAGAAAAAAGGTTCAAAGGTTTAAATTTCCTGTGTGACGATTTTTCATTCTGAATAGGATTCTATTTTTTTGTAGCGCCACCTGATTTTTTTTTGTATTACACATTGACTAGTGAAAGAATTACGAAATAACTGTGCGCGCGCGACCAGAACTCATTAGAATATCTTCATCTCACAACCTAGAACTTGTGAACCCTACTGGCACCGGCTACTTGTCACATTGTAAATTTTTTCCCCGCTCCGCCAGAGTCTGTTCTTAGTTGTTATTAAAATCTGTTATTATTAATGTCACGAACAATATGTCATGTTCAAAACGACATAATACATATGCCGAGAGAAACTATAATCATACATCTAATACATTTAATATGTAAATTGTGTTTCTGATAAAGAAAAAAACCTTTTTTTCTCTTGACATTTTGAAGATTCACTCTACAAACGAAACCTACTGACCTACTTATTTAAGTTACATGCCAATCATCTGAGTGACACCTGTGGACATTTCAAAACTTAATTATGCGTTAAAAATTGTCTTTTCTTATTCGCAAAAGTGGTCAATTACGAAATAGCCAAGTGACACAACTTTGAATTTTAGTGAGCAGATATTTGTAAACCGTCCACAGTGCACGCAAAGTTCGCTCTTTTTAATATGCGAATGTGATTGATATGTGCAATACCGAAATCTCATATTTTGAAATCCATCAAGTTGATCACGATCTTTGTGGACGAATTTTTTTTTTTTTTTTTAACACTCCAGAATTAAGAAACTAAAAATAAATCCAAATTTAATCAAATCTAAATAGCCAGGATAAAAAAATATAAATATATAATTTTCTTTGATTTGTTCATATTTTTTTGAATAATATATATTTGATTTAATGATTATATATTTTAGACAAGGTATTTTAATTGCCAGCTGATATTCAAATAACTCATTTATATAACTGTACATTTGAAGATGGTATGCGATACTCGATGTTTAAAATAATTTTTCACTTTTTCTTTTATTGTTGCGATTGTGATTTAGAACTGGGATGAATAATGAAAGAAATTGCAAGAGCCAACACTTTTCATTAATTTTCGTCTACAATAAAAGTAATCTGAATTCAGGAAACAGTTATGTCCGTAAAGACGATATATAGAAAGTTGCCGGTAAACGAAACAGAGGTATGCCTATACAACTTGGCCTAATTTCCTAAAAATTCCATCGAACGAGAAATTCAAAAATGTTTCCAAATTGCGTGGCATATATTCAGTGCAGTTTAAAAGTAAAAACTGAAAACGATTGAATTTCGTTCTTTTTAATAGAAGTATTAACCGGATCGTTCGCAGAACAAGAGTATAACATTTCATTACAGCATAATTAAAAGTAATTTCATATTGCGCAAATTATATATTATATCTTTTCCTTTGCGGTACGAAATAGTTTTTTTTTTTAANCCCAAGTCATTATAAAGGAGACGCGAATTAGAAATACAACTTTTCAACGGATCGATTTTTTGTCCTCGCGAAAAAATGGAATATCTCTAATTAATTTAAAAATGCATTTCTTAGTTCACGTCATAATCATAAACTTTCGATATAAAGTGTTTCATTTTTTTTTTTTCTATCGAACTGTCCACAATGCTGGAAAGTACATTTTTCCACTTTCTATCAATTAATTTCTTCCAATTCGATTCATATTAAGTGACTTTTTTGACTAAGTTGAATTTGACATTGCGACAAAAAAATTTTTCAAGTTATTAAGTTGAGTTTGAGGTAAAAAGAACAATTGAAATTAAACTATTAATTAAATAATTAATTAATTAAAAGTCTAACTTTGGTCGGGTACCTAAAAAAAGTGCACTGAATGAGAAAATGCATAAAAAAGTTTCAGAAATAGAAATAATTGGACTGATAGTGCAATTATATATACACTATACATTTTTTACAAGACGTTTGGCATTTGGCATTCCCATTGAAATTTTGAAATATGAAAAAACTTGTTAGTATAAAGTGAAAAATAGAGTTTGGAAATTAATGTTATGAAAGTTTAAGAAGTCATCCAAGATTAAGAAATTTCATAGCACAGAATATAGAAGATGTATATAATTGTATCTATGGAGCTGATAAAGTAAATTTTTTTAATTTAAATTTTCGAGAACATTATTCTGTCTACCAAATATTTGCCGAATTTTTCAAGAAATTTTTTATACTTTATCTGCACCTTATAAATTACAAGCAATATCTAAAATCATGCACACGAGAAAAACTTTAAAATTCAAATGGTAAAAGTAAAACTTTACTCTTTTCTTTAAATTATATAAGATAAATAATATATAATAAAAATATGCATAGTAGTTTAAATGTCACTTAATTTGAGACATCGCTTGTGATATAAGATTAAAAAAAAGGTTTACAACGTTCGACACCAAAAACTGAATGTATTATACAGTAAATGGAAATGTTTTAGAATTTACAATTCAAAATGGACAAATGAAAAATTGTTAAAAACTACAATTCGATTCGTGTTGTTTTGAGTTTGTCAAAATTGTTCAGTTTCGTTTCGACACACAAAATCATTCACGGAATATATAATTCTCAACTGGTGTCAACTTTTCAAATCAGTGTCAAATAATCAACCAGGCTGCTGGCGCGAATAATTAATTTCAAGCCGGTAAAGTGATCACCTCTGCCGCTCGAATTACAGGTGCACAAAGATCAAGAACAGTTTTGCAAGATCGTTACAAAATCGTCAAGATCTGAAGGATAAGGAATGTTCAGTATCAATAAAAATTCAAATGAAAATTATACGATTTACATTGTAGCAACATAATTAAAACTCAAATCAACACAGTTGTAATAAACAAGTAATCGATTTGTCATCAATTTTTTGTTTCTTTTATCAATAATCAGTTTTTTTTTGCAACAGCGATTTGATAAACAAATTTGTTTTAATTTTTACATACCAATAACGACAAAAAGAAAGAGAGTAGAAGCAATCTTCATGGTTGCTCTAGTTTGATCGAGAAAAGCCTCAAAAAACTTTCAAGGCTCCGAAAAAGTGTCCACGGATCGTCACATAGGAGCGGCGATTGAAAACCAATTTGAATCGCCCGTACGCGAAAGACAACACGGATAATCTCACTTGCAAAAGTAATTGATGCGTTTGAAATGAGTGTGATGTGTGTATGACAGAAACTAACTCGCACTCACGCCGACTAATAACGTTGAAAAGTACGCTGACCACTTTCAGAGTGAGACAAGCCCCACCAGAATACGGCCCAGTGAGTCGGATACGTGCGCTGTAGGAGCGATCGTGGCTCGGAGTCTTCGAGAAGAGCTGACCCACTCGTACGAAACAATAACGGGATCGGTTCATGCTCATTCACAGACAATCAAAAAACAACAGTACGCAATGTACAAATTCTCCTCATACACATCGCGTTTCCTCAATTTCCAACTGCCCCAGCACCCGTTTGAACAATTTAAATGTTCACCTGACCAATTCAGCTGTCCCAAAAAACGCAACATTATTCATACAACCGTGCGCACAAATTTCCCAAGTTTATACATCCGGGGAAAGAATTCAAGTTTTTGTATAATCATTTTTTTTTCAGTTCTTCATTTTTTTTCTGTTCTATTTCGATTATATGATTTGAAGTGATCGAATTTAAACGATCTCGTACAAATTATTTTTTATTCGCTTTCTTACTTAATTACAATAAATACTGGACTATTATTTCGATTCGTTATTATCGGCATTGTGTGGGCTACTTTTTTCGACGTCTTTGCTTTCGTCGTTGGGGATTGCGTTTGCTGGTTCTGCTGTACCATCGGTCGATTCTTTTAAAACTTTGTCACTGGTTACATCTTTGTCTTCCTTATTGTCCGTTGACTGCTGATCCACCGGGACCTTTTTTCCCGTAGGGACACCTTTCTCCTCGACTGGTTCCGTTTTCCCTTTCGTTTCACAGCTCGGTTTGTTTTCTTTCTGACCATCGGGGTTCTGCTGAGCTTTTAAGGACAGAGCCTCGAGATCCTGCTGCAGCTCCTTGCACTCGTTCGACAGCTGGACCATCTTGTCAGAAATGTTGCTTTTATAATCAACACTCTCGGACTCATTTCGGCTCTTTTCTTTCAGCTGCGCTATCAACGTCGCGCGTTCCTGCTGGAACCCGCGGCAAAGTTCTTGCAGCAGCGAGCACTTTCTGTTTAGCGTTGCTATCTCAGCCTCTTTGATTTGTTTATATGTCGTTACCTCCAACAGCGACGAGTGGGTATTCTCCCATCGCTGTTTCCACACGCTCGTCTCCTTTTCAAGTTTTAAAATTTTCTTTGACATCTGAAAATGAAAATTTGTTCCTCCATTATTAAAATTGCAATACAATGTTCCAATTCACCATTATTTAATTGTTCAAATTAAAATTTGAATGGTAATTTTTGTTATTTTATTTGTTTCATTACTTTTTTTTTAATTACTGTTTGAAATATTTGTTGAAATGTAATTTTCAAAGGGTATAACAGTTTTTTCATTGAACATTACCTTTTCCATCTCTTCATTGAATCCTCCAAACACTTCGTTGCTTTTTGTCAATGCGTTTTGAAATTCATCGTACTTATCATTGTACATACTAATCTTACTGCGAAGTTTAGCTTCTGTGGCCTGGTGTTCTTGAACTTGTGCATCGTACTGGGCCAATTTCTGTAACAAAAGAACAAAGTTATAAGAACAATCCGGAACTGAAAGAAATCTTCAACCTTGCTTGTTAATGAAAATTACAAAAATATATGTAAATGATCAGATTTAATCATTTATCAAAGAATTGAAATAGATTAAATTCTTTTTCATTCGTCATTCACAAAAGTAATTTAAAAAACCATGGTTCAATCCACTACTCTGTACGTAACGAAATTCTGTCCAACCAAAAACTGTTACATCATTTCGGAACACTCCGAGATGACTTGAATGGTACATTGTTTATTCGCAAAATTGAAATCCAAACAAAATTATATTCAATACATTCATCACACATATTTTTTATAACAAACTTCCTTGTAAAAAAATTTATTCAGTGAATAACTTTCCATTAATTTTTTTCAGAATTCAAAATCAATGACTTCGAACATTTTAAAATTACAAAAGTTAATACAGAAAAATGAAACAAGTTTTAGATAATTTTTTTCGTTTTTGCCCCTTGATATTCTTAGTTTTTTCAACAAGTGACTCGAAAAACTGTTTTTCATCTTTTGAAATCCGAACAAACACACAACGTCTTTAGTCATCTAGTTATTTAACTTTCAATCTCCTTACAAACAACAACTGCTGTTTCTCCTTAAGAAGTGCTTCCTTCTCTTCAGTCATCTTCAGTTTGATCTCCTTGTGTAACTTCTCAAACTTCTCCATCTGCTCGTGCATGACGTTAAACTTTTTGGTCAGCTCCATCTTATCCTCATGCAGCTTCGCGTTCTCCTCATTGTTCAAATTCATCAGTGCAGTGATCTCCGCGAGCATGTTCTGAAACTTCGCAGAGACCTCCTTTCGCTTTTCTTCCTCCTCCCGGATTTTGAGTAAACTCTCCTCCTTGACGGATTTGTTCTGCTTCTGCAGCTCCCGGCAGAGACTCTCGAGATTACTCCGGGTGAGGAAGGCCTTGTTACGCTCGGCGTAAATTTGGTCCTTCTCCCTCTGAATCATTGTCACCTTCTTCTCCATCTGTTTAATTGTCTGTTGATACTTCTTGTTCTCATCGACGATCTCGGCGTACTTTTTGCACATCGCTCGTAATTTTTCCTCCTCATTGTCAAACTGGCCCAATCCTTTCAGAATGTACTCGATACCCTTCAGGTCCTTTTTTCGCGCCTTCTCTTCCTTCGAATTTCTTTTGTTTTCAATCGGACAGTTGAGTTTTACCTGCAAATCAGACATCGTTTGATTACAATGTGCATCCGAGTATCAACGAAGGTTATGTTTTTGTGCGGCAACTTACGTCGGTCTCCGCTTTTGGCTCGGCCGGCTCGCCGCTCTGAGTTTCGCTGACGTTTGTGTCCATGCTCATTCCTGAAAACTGATTCCCTAGTTATTTATGCAGTCACACAATCAAAATTCAGTCACAGTAACGAGTAATGCAATTCGAAATGATTGTTGTTATCTTTAAGTTCACAACAAAACTTCAGGTGCAAAACAGCATCGCACATTTACTTGGCGCTGCCGTCGCTTTTGTTTGCAAAGCTCTTTTATATTTTCACTGTTTTGTAATACGTTTGATGGGAAATATTATAATCATTTAACCCATTTGAATATTTTTTCAGACAAGCGTCAATTTCTTTTCATTTCATTCGGTAGATTTTTCTAACATTTTTTCTCCTGAAATTTATTCTTTTATAAAAATACAATTTTTAAATGTAAAATTAACAAACAATGTAATTTATTTTTAAATATAAGTAATTTGTCTTCTAAAAAGTTATACATAATTTTGGAATGGACATTTTTTAATATCTTTTTAATTTTTGTTTTTATATGGTGAAAATTTAATATAATTTACAATTATGCTATATTCCATATATAAAAAAGAAAAATATAGATTTTTTTTTCGCGTCAACTGCGTTTTATGTGAAAATTTTGAATGATATGGAAGAGAAAAATACCTGCAATTTATGAAGATCAGAAACGAATGTTAAAAAACCAATTTTTGTCACAAAAATGAAATGTCGCCAACTAAAATGTGTAAAAAACAGTTGACAACTATTATGTTTTGTTTTTTGAGATAAAAAATTGTTGCACTCGTGTTATAACCGTGAACCGTCACACACACGTCTTGTAGACAATCAAAGTGAAGATATTTATTCTCGGATTTTCTCCGCTACAAATAGAACTTTTACGAAACCCTCGCGTTTGTAGTCACGTGACGTCTTTTTTTGTGTTAGCAATGTGAATTGTCTACAAAAGAAATTGAATTAAAGAGAAACAAAAACAAAATAAACATACAACCAACGAAAACATCTTGAACAATTTATTAATATTCAACAGAAAATAATATATTTTAAATTGATAAGTATACTATACAGTCACTGCGTTAAAAAAATGCAATTTTTAAAAATAATAATATCCAACCGATACATAATAAGAAAAATAATATTTGTTTGTTTTTCATTACAAAAAAAAATTATTTTCATATTTTATTTTTGAATTAGAAAAAAACCGCGCAAACTGTGAACGCACCTTAACAATGATGGAGTCCGCAGCATCGTCTGCTTTTATCTGTCACTTTGAGATCAGAAGCCGAGAGCGCACATTTTTTACCGCTCACTTAGACATTTTTTAATACAATCATTGTGCACACTTCGCTCATCGCAACGCCACTTTTCATCACAGAAAAGTGCAACAAGCACAAAAGTATCATCCGCGAGCACAACAAACGCCCATCGTCAAGTACTACAAACGTGTCGCAAAGATAACAATTTGATGATAATATGCGAAGTACCATTGTTAAGATTACGTCAACAATTTTTGTGCTATTCCTACTGTGCAATGTTTTCGTCGCCCATGTAGAGACTGTGAAATCAATTAACCCGAATTTAAAGAAGTCCAACGATGTGACGCTACCGCCGTGTGCCGCATGCAAGATGCTGATTGAAAGCTTCAAAAAAGTAATCAACAATCAATTTAAATTAATTTAACATCACTGAAATATAATTTCAACTTTCATACCACCGATATATTATAATCCACCAGTTCTTGTATAGTTAATTAAAATAATGTTAATTTTTTATTGTTATCTTTTAGGGATTTGAGAGAACGAAACGTGGCAAATTCGAAGGGGGTGACAGTGCCTGGGAAGAGGACAAAAACGCGAGATACCAAAAGAGCGAAGTCCGGCTGATTGAGATCCAAGAAAAGCTTTGCGACGAGGTGAAAAACGGCCAGTCGCAGTGCCACTCTTTGGCGGAGGAGTTCGAGTCGTTCATAGAAGACTGGTGGTTCCATCACCAGGAGACGCATCCGAACATCTTTGATTTCGTTTGTATTGAGAAAGCCAAACGATGCTGTCCGAAACACCACTTCGGAAGCAACTGCGAGCCATGTCTCGGTTACCCTGATAAAGTTTGTAACAACAATGGCAAATGTAAGGGCGACGGTACGAGGAAGGGAAACGGAGGATGTCTTTGTGATAAGGGGTACACCGGGGACAGTTGCTTTGAATGCACCCCCGATCATTATGAGGCGTACAGGGACGAAAATAAATTGCTCTGCTCGCCTTGTCACGTGGCTTGCAATGCAACTTGTGACGGTCCTGGTACTAGGGACTGCGATGCCTGTGCGAAAGGGTGGAAACAAATGATCTCGAATGAAGGCAAGGCTTGCTATGATATCAACGAGTGTGCCTTGTCACATAATGTCTGTTCGGATAAACAGTTCTGTGTGAATACTGAAGGCAGCTATCATTGTCTAGGTGAAGCAACAATTTCAAAAAATACAAATTTTTTTAATGCTTTAGTTAGGGCACAATTTGTTTCAGTATCCAATAATTTTGTTTGAAATTGATCAAGAATAATTTTTTTGCAAATTTTAAATTATCAAGTTATGTGTTTGTTTTTATACACGAATTAAATTAATCATGTGTACATCAATCAAAGAACTAAAGTTTGATAGAAGTTATATAACAAAAAAATCTAAAAGGCTAAAATTCATATTCAAGTTAGCTTGGGAAATGATTCTTTTAAAATTTTATGAACGTGATATGAGATACGCGAAACAAAAGTTGAATAAAGATATTATTTGCGCGTTAGTTAACTTTAAACAATAAATTTGTATATCAGGATCGTAGTATAATTGGTTGTTAAACTTTTGATTAAGATTTTTAATGGTTTTCCAGGTTGCGACAAAGCTTGTGAGCAATGTACAGGAGATGGTCCGGACATGTGTATAAACTGTTCCGAAAACTATATCATGAAAGATAATATTTGCGTCCGTGAGTAATTATTTACTTGAACGTATAAATATTTGTCCATTCTCGTCAATTTCAAGGGGTTGGAAACTCGGAACTCTTGCGATAGAAGTCAAAGAGTACCAAGAGTTCCAAAGAGTACCAAAGAGTTCTAAAGAGTACCAAAGAGTACCAAAGAGTATCAAAGAGTACTCAAGATATTCAAAGAGTACCAATGTGTATTATGAATATAAAAATTCTAACAACATTTTTAGGCAAGATACAATTACTTTTAAATTGAAATTAACTTATAAATATAAGTTTTAGTTGCAATATAATCGACATATTGGTTCAAAATTAATTTTTAATCATATAGGCAAATCCAAAAAAACCGTCCACTTAGCGGTTCCGAAAATTTTTGTTGTCAAATCGATTCCCTGGTTTAAAGTTCCGACTATTTCAGACTAAAAAAAAAATATCCTGAAACAGTCTGAAAATATTCTTATAGAAATTTTTTCGTCTTGCATAATACGGAAAAATAAGACAAATGACTATGACATTAGCATTTTTTAAATTTTAAGAATTTTTTTTTCACAATTAATTTTACTTAAATTGATAAATTTAATGATATCTAAACAAATGTATTTTGTATTTCATTCCATATATCACTTAGTTATACTAAACATAATAACGTGTATCGATCGGGTCAAACATTTTTTCAAGATATATTAAAGAAGAAGATAAGCGTTTTTTGTTTGCTCGCAGCGCCATCTAGTATCATTGTTTTTAAACTTTTTATTGCAATTTCTCAAAGTTATGCTAATAAAGAAAATTCTAAAATAAAATTTTGTTTGGTTTAATATTTATAATTGTGATGACCATCTGAAGATTGTGCACATTACGCGAAAATAGTACAAATTTTTTTTCTTAGACTCTAAAAATGACCTTGCTC